>KE505695.1:250083-270933 GCA_000441515.1 Elaeis oleifera
TATGGATGAAAGAATTATGTACATTGATTAATTGATTGTCTAGTATCAACAGTTTAAAAAATGCAAGTTATTCTATAGGTCATTATAGTATCAAACGATATGCTAAGGATTCAAAAAAAATTTTGGACAGTATTTTCTTTTAGTTCTTCTCACACATCTTCAACTGTATGGAGAGAACTAATGAAAAGTGCTGTCAAAATTTCTTTCGACCCTTATTGCGTATCATTTGATTACTGTAATTGATCTATAGAATTAGTATATTTTCTGAATGGGATAGAACCTTCTATACCTATTAGTTGATGATAGGATATATTTACTATGTAAGTCATTTTGAATGATAAATAATTAATTAGTAGTTGCTTTGTATTTATGTATATACAAAATTCTTAGATAGTGTGCCATGGACCATAGTTGGATGGACTATCGAGTAGTCGATAGAATAATTTTGTTGAATATAGAGAGGGTGTAGAGTACTTCTGTGATTTTATTTTAAGAATGCAATACTCTTACATCAAGGATGAGCTCATTGCTCTTATAACAGATATGGCAATAGAAAAATATTTGATAGGGATACAATTACTGTCCATTTGTATAAAAGTGGATTTATACCCAATTACAAATATTGATACCTACATGGACAGACGTGGGAAAAAATTATAGGGGTTAAAAGTAAATAGGATAGGAATGCAGATAAAATAGTAGACATGATTATGGATGCGGCTGATCTTGAATTTAATTGAGATGTGGAGGATGATCCAGAAGCTGACAATGGTGATTTCTACCATATGCTGAAAGATGCTGATGAACTACTATAGTCAGGATATGAAATACACATTGTATTATCAGCTATATCAGAGTTATTGAATTTGAAGATCGAGTTTAATATGACGGTCAATTATTATGATAGGATCGTAGTAATAATAAAGAAGATACTACCTAAGGATAAGAAGCTTATTGGAAGCTTCTATACTTCAAAAAAAATAGTGAAAGGGTTAGGCATGGGATACGAGAAAATAGATGTATGCCGTAATGATTATATGCTTTTCTACAAGAAAGACTAATTGAAGAGCTCATATGATATATGCGGTGAAAACCGATTTAAGCCGAGGTAAGAGGATAAAAATCAGAAAGGCATACCATATAAGGTTCTTCGATTCCTTCTGTTCACTCTTAGGCTTCGGAGGCTCTACTTGTCCAAGAGTAGTACTGGACAGACGAGATAGCATAATGAAGGGATTCACAAGTATTCTGATATGATGAGTCATCTGTCGGACAGTGAGGTATGGAAATAATTTGATACTTGCCACTCTTTATTTGCTCAGGAATCATGCAATCTTCGATTGGGTCTATCTACAGATGACTTTACACCATTCAGTCATGCAGTGGCTCCTTATTTATATTGACTAATTTTTATTACTATATACAATCTTCTGTCTGGAATGTGCATGAAAGAATATAATATCTTTCTTATATTAGTCATTTCTGGATCACGATATCCTAATAGAAGTATTGATGTATATCTAAGGCCTCTTGTTGATGAGCTGAAATTTTTATGGTCTGATGGCATACGTACTTTTGATGTATCGAAGAAAAAAATTTTATAATGAAGGCTGTATTGATGTGGACCATTAGTAATTTTCTACTTATAAGATGCTGTCAAGATGAGCATTTATAGAAAGCTCACATATCCCTGTTGCATGAAAATATAAAATCATTTCAGCTCGAGCATGGTCGTAAGCTCTGCTGGTTTGATTGTCATCGTCCATTCTTTTCTGAGCATCATCCTTTTCAAAAGCAGCGAGATAGTTTCAGAAGAAATAAGATAGAGAATAATCATGCACCCCCATATCTCAGTAGTATGAAAGTATTTCAAAGGGTATCCCAACTGGATAAAGTTTAGTTTGGCATGTTATTTGACAAGCAGAAGCTTCGGAGGTTTGGTAGAACTCATAACTGGATGAAGCGAAGCATCTTCTAAAAATTATCATACTGATCCATTAATTTGATCCGTTATAACTTTGACATCATGCATATTAAGAAAATATATTCGATAATATTTTTACACTATTATGGATATTAAGGGCAAGACAAAGGATAATTTTAAGGTTCGAATAGATATGAAGAACATATGCAAGTGTCCTCAGTTAGAGTTGGTTGAGATGTCACCTGAAAAATTTTTGAAATCGAAAGCAACTTATACTTTAACAAGGGAGTAGTTGATGGATATTTATGAATAGTATAAAGTTTTAAATTCTCGGATGGTTATACAAGTAATCTAGCTCGATGCATCAATATCAAAAATTACAGATTCTATGGGCTAAAGAGCCATGACTGCCATGTCTTCATGCAATGATAACTCCCATTAGCTTGGCATGATCTCCTTTTCAACTCCATATGGAGTTCTTTGACCGAGCTTAGCTTTTTCACCGACCACATCTTCAGTCTTGAGACTAACAGTGTAGAGACCATATATAAGTTGAAGAAGATATTTCTCCTAGCTTCTTCGACTCCATAGAATACCTCATGATTCATCTAGCATATGAAGCTAGGATGGGGGACCAGTGCAGTATAGATGGATATGTCCATTTGAAAGATACATGCACAGTCTTAAGAAGAAATGAAAAATAAGGCTCAAGTCGAAGATTCTATTGTAGAGGCTTATATAATAAAAAAATTTAATTTAGCCAACACTACTTTAACCCTAGTGTGTAGACAAAGCTGACTCAAGTGGATCGACATGATGATGGTGGTGAGGGATCAAATGTGAAAATCTCAATATTTGCCTATCCTGCTCATAAATTTGGACAAAAAGTTTATCAGGTATTGACTAATACTGAATTTCGACAGGCAAAGACATATGTTTTGCTAAATTGCATGGAGGTCGACCCATATATTGAGAAAGTATTCATCATAATCTCAACTCTTTGATTACTTATCATCCTGTAGTTATCTTATGCATGTATAGGCAATATGATGAGATGCTGAGATGGGACAATCCAATGATAAGCAAGAAAGAAATTTTCATTCAGTACTCACAAAACTTTGCAAATTGATTCCATCAATTGGTAAGAGACCATTATCATTTAATTTAATTTAATTTCTCCCAATTTATTTCTTTTATAATATGTAGGTCATGCAAGATAGTGAATCCGTACCTAAGAATCTAAGACCATTAGATTACAGGCTAACAAAGTACATGACATGTTATAATGGCTATAATATAAATGGTTTTAAATTTCACATGCAGCAATATGGAGAACATAAAAGTATAATGAATATTGGCATGTGTATAAAGGACAATTGGTGGGCAGAGGTTGAGCGTGACTACTATGAAATTCTCAAAGAAGTGATCAAGTTGACCTACTCCTTAGGTGACAATAGTGTCATTCTATTTAAGTACCAATGGTTTGATATCGATAATTGTATGAAGGTTGATCCATGATACAGGCTTATTGAAATCAAATGGATCAAAAGTATATGTCAATGACCCTTTTGTGTTAGTCCAACAAGCTGTTCAAGTGTCTTATACTCCTTTTCCATCAAAGGAGAGAAGGAAGGAAAGATTGGTGGTCTGTATATAAGGTTAAGTCTCGAACCGTTCATTATGTGCTCAAAGAAGAAGAAGAGCTCCAATTGCAAGAATACTTTCAGGAGGATGAAATATTAGGGTTTCATTGATTTTCAATAGTGTCAAGTTGGATGCTTTAGAAATTCTCATACATGATGGCCAACATGAGGAGGTAGACCCATCTGATTTTGTTTTAAAAATAATCCTATCCAAGAAAGAGTAGAAGAGGAAGAAGAAGAATTGGAAGAAGAAGAAGAGGTAGAAGAAGAGGAAGAATTGGAAGAAGAATTCAAAGGATCCCAAACATCTGAAGAGGCTGATGAGTAGTGCTAAGTATATAATCTTTGAATCATTTTAATTATTTATCTTGTATTATTTAAATCTTGCATTACAATCCATAATTATATAATTAATTGGTGAATCTATTTATTATTATTTCAAAGATTATACATTATGTCTTTCAGAGGTCGGAGTTGTGCCAGTCGAGGACAGAGCTCTCGAGGATAGAGCAATCATACGACCAGCTCACAAGATTCTGCACCTCTCACATAGACGGTAAACTCTAATACTTTAGATAGTCTTGTTTATGTTATTTATCCTTTGCTAACTAATATAACATTCTTTATATTAGATATTTGTGCTCAGGTTCGGACGACAAGGGGTCATCAGTGACTCTACAGTCATATGCACCAGCGATCGGCTCTCAGACATAGAGCCGTGGTCGAGAACCAGCCTGGGTCACAATTTTCTGACTCGACCGAAGAATAGAGAGCTCATCCATATTCAGAGTCGCTCATAAGTACTACAACTTTAATTAATATATTTAGAATTTAGCCATTCTAGAGTTAATATTTATTTTCAAATTAATTTTGCAGCATGTTTAGAGAGCCTAGAGTATCTCGTGTGGTTACCAGCATCATCCGATACTTGATGCTGGGGTAGATGAACGAGTTCTCCAGCTAATCGTCTAGAGCTCGTGATGCAGCCTGAAAATATTTGGATAAGTCAAAATATTTAATTTTAAATTCACAGTATATTTGTATTCTACTTATTAATACATACTTCGATTCTATTTTGCAGGAGTACTACTGCTTCGAGACTCCTCAAGATGAGGAGGCTGGCCATCGGACCTTCGATGAGGTGGCTATATGGAGGCTTCGAGATGGCCTCTATAGCCTCAGACAGTCTACCATTTAGCATTTTGGTTCTCAGTCACCATTGGACTGGAGGTCCTATAAAGATCACTGGATGCAGATGAATGTATGGGAGGCTCTTTACGATTAGTGGAGCAGTGAGGAGTACTCCAATAGGTAGCAGAGGGTCCAATAGAATTAGGCCACCCAACAGGATCCGATCAGACATACTGACGGCTCCATCGGTACACATATTATAGCTGACAGACTGGTAAAAAATCTATACCAAAACTTTTCACTAGAACAGTAAAAACTTTTATATGTATGCTTTAATTAATTTAATTTTATTATTTACTTATTATAGATACGACAGTTGGATCATCCACCGGGTCGCTGCAGTTGTGGAAGGCCACATATCAATTTAGGAGGACTGATGATTATTTAGATCCTAGATCACGACAGATCGCAATAAGAATTTCAAACGGTATTTATTAAGTTGTTACAGGATTTGATATGTATTTTAGAACTAATGTATTTCTAAACTATGTAGGCGGATTATGTGGAGTATGTCATTGTACGGCACAGCAATGACCCATTTACTCAGCCCCTTCTTGACCTTGAGGGATGGCTCGGGATCACCGAAGGGATGAGTAGGAGCCGAATCATAGGATTCGACCACAGCTTTGACCCTCCAGTGGCTCGATACTCTTCGACATCTTCACAGGCCTCGACGTCCCAGACTTGAAGTGATGCGTATGTGGAGGAGGTTGTGCAGAGGCTTCTGAGCCAGTGAACTCAGAGCTTCTAAAATAGCATTCATGATACGATCATGAAGATTCTTCGAGATCCATAGCTGCATGACCAATTGGGCTCATTGTCCTAGCCATCATATTAGATAATTTTATTAGTAAATTCTTTTACTTATTTTAAGTTTTCATATTTAGAAGCTTCACATATTTAGGCTTAAGTCGGAGAAGAAGATTTAAGGGCTAAAAATGCAATCTAACCATCCAATTAATGAACCGAGGATGTCTATAGTTTTGTATCATCGAATGAAATATGTTGAAATAATCTATTCGAGAATCAGAAGAGTGTATCGAAAGATACGTCTTCGTATTGAAACTTATTAATACTATTTTATTTTCTTCATTTCAGGATGCTGGAACATCCGACTCTCATCCACCAGCTACTAGAGAGGAGCAAGAGGATGAGGAGGAGGATCTGGATTGATTTTTTTTATTTGATGTATTATATTTTTTTGATACTACTTATAAAATTATAAAATTTATATTTTAATATAATATAATTAGTTTTTTATTTATGATGGTCATATTATCTTTGGATTTTAATTATAATAAGTGTTAGAAATTATAATTGATTGTGATTAATTAAACAGATCTTAAAAAATGATTATGAATTTTTTTTTAAAAATAAATTAACTATTATCGATAGTATTAATGACGGCATTAGCGACAAAATAGCCATCACTAATTTTTTAATTTTTTTAAAATTTAATTTAAAATAAAAAATAAATAGTGATAAAATTTAACTTTCACAAATACCGTTGCTAATAGTTTTATTAGCAACGGCTTAAAAACCCATCACTAATAGTGGCAATTAGTGATTAGGATTGTTCCGACCACCAATTAGCAATGGGGCACCATCGCTAATAGTATTAGCGATGGCAAAATAACTATTAGCGATGGCAATTAGCCATCACTAATAGTTAGATTTCTTGTAGTGATTACTGTGGCACTTCTTCAGAATGAGGTTCTAAGGTGGGAGAATCAAGCCTCATGTTTAGGAGGCGACTCAGCTTTAGCGATGATTGGAGGTGGTGGTGGTAGAAGATGAAGCAGTAGAGGATCGCAAGATGGGAGATCCAAGTTCAAGATGTGGGATTTGAGCAAGATCAGGTGCTATCGATGTGATGAGTTGGGGCATCGAGTTAGAGATTGTCCATAACTTAGAGATTGGATGAAGGCTACTGCGGTGATTGCAGGTAGTGATACAAAAGAAGGTGATGATGTTCTTTTGGTATCTGACAAGGTATCTACTTCTTCCCTACAGTAGATTTTGGATTCTATATATTCGTATCATGTGTATTGTAGAAAGGAGCTGTTTGACTCCCTAGAGGGCAATGAGGGCACTATTCATCTATCGGATGAATCGAGCATGCAATCAAGGACATAAGAACTGTTAGCTTACAAAGTCATGATAGAATAGTAAAGAAATTGGGTGAGGTCTGATACATACCCAACTTTAGGAGAAATCTGATTTTACTAAATAGACTGAATTCAAGCAGCTACAAGTGGAGAGCTGATGATGGAATCCTGAAGGTCCTGCATGGCAGTAAGATTATGATGAAGAAAAAAGATATGGAGGATACTACCTTTTGGCAGGAAGCTTAGCGTGAGGTGGAGCTTTAGAAGCCAGTGGGAGTCTAATGTGAGGTGGAAATCCAAATATAGGTGGATTAGGCATGAGATAAGAGACTCAAAAGGATGACAAATGACGTCGCAAGGTAAAGTTTCTATTACTGTAGGAGGCTATCTCGAGCAGGTCTCAGGTAAGATAGATCACAGCATATGATGGAGATGGGATCGAGCAGTCTGGCTCGACTTTCATGTTTACCCATTCATGAGCAACCATACATTTGCCCCATGACATTGGGGTGAGATCATCCAAAAGCTCTCAAAGTTAGATGGAGGTCGAATGTCGAGTCAAGGTGGAGATTGTTGAAATTTTGATACCTCGAATTCGACCCACAGGAGGAGAGAAGCCCAAATATGAAGAAACCCATGGAGTGCAGCCCATGATGGAGTAGACCCTACAGTGCATGCGGCCTAGGCTACTGCAATGCGTAAGGCCCAGGCCTATTGCGCATTGGGCCAATGTGTGGGTGTGCAGCCCAGGACACGTTCACCCACGTGGTGCTAACGTGCGATGTGATCCATGATGGACCGCGGGAGGAAGTCGTGGTCCACACCTTGCACATGGACCTCCATGGTGCAGGAGCCAAAAATTATGGCATATGGAAGTTCTTTGCATGATCCAATAGCCAGGAAGGCTCACAATCATGATCAGACAGTGGGCAACATGTTTAGGAGTGATCGGGCATTGTATTGCATGATTTGATGGCTAGAACATGAGCAGGTTCGATCCAATGACCAAAGGAGATTTTTTGGGTCTTCTTGAGATTGTGACTTTGATTGGCACTCAAATTGGGTTCTACAAAAGGGTACATGAGCTAAGTTATTAGTGTAGCGGCTTGGAGCAATAGGAAGCATCCAGGGGCATCAGAGAATCCTAGTACGATAGGTCTGAGTCTTTTTGGATTATTTGAGAGCTTCTGTAAGGATAAGTGCTTCTTGTTGAGAGAGAAGATTATTATATGCGAGTTGATAGTGTATAATCTCCTTTATATTTATTTTTTTCTCATAGTGAAATTTTGCATGCCTTATAGAGGTAAGCCTTGGGCTGATCTACGTATTTGATTATGTCTCTTTTATTTTCTTCTTTTTGCCACAATAATTAGTATCAACGCTTCAACAATGAGCTTATGAGCTAAAGACCTATCCCCCAAGTGATTATCATAAATATCTTCATATACTTTTCAAAGAGCATAGTCAGCCTCAGAGGGACGTAGACAATGGAGTAGAGGTAGGGAGAAGACTTCTTGTAAAGTCTTATGTCTAGGTGCATGTACCATGATGTTTGTTGTTTGATTGCCTGAGCTTGGATGGGGTTAGGAGGCAATTCTCTTTTGACCAAGTAGTTGATGATGGGATCCATCCATTTCGGCTTGTATTCGACCTAAAGCACCATGAACTCGTCGATACTTCAGACCTATAGATGCTTAATGAAAATTTGTCTATTATGGTCTGTTAAATCCGAAGTGGTGAGATGAGAGAGGACGTCAAGTCGAACATTCTTTGACCTTGGTATCTATTGGATATTCTGAGTTTGTAAAGCTGTGGATATCTACTTGAGCTTTTGCAGATATCTTGCCATCATTGGACCTCAGGCTTCGTGCTTACCTCAAACTTGCTCAATGATAAGTTGTGAGTTGATGAAAACTTTGATGTCCTTCACCCCAAGTTCTTTCGCTAGACAAAGTCTGATGATCGGGGCTTTATACTCGATCTCGTTATTTGAGACTCTAAAGTCGAATCTAAAGGTGTATTCTATTACAACTTTAACTAGAGCAGCAAGAATGAGCCCAGCCCCGCATCTTTATACATTTGAAGCTCCATCGACAAGCAAAATCTAATGTGGAAAACTTTTGGCATCCTAGGGTCTTGTTGAGGATGGGTCCTCAAATCTTGTCGAGGGTAGTTCTTCAACATTTTTGGATCTTGCTGAGGATGATTTTTTGATATCCTCAGATCTTGTCGAGGATGGTTCTTTGATATTCTCAAATCTTGTCGAGGATGGTTTTTGATATCCTTGGATCTTGTCGAGAATGGTTCTTCATCTGGGATAGTGCATTCTTTAAGAAAGTTGGCTAACACTTGAGCCTTCGTTGTAGACCGAGGTTGAAAGCTAGTGTCAAATTCTCCAAGCTCGATTGCCCATTTTGCTATGCACCTGAAGTATCAATCCTTCAGAGGATTGCCTTTAAAGGCTAATCAATTAGGACGACCATTGAGTGGGCTTGGAAGTAGGGTTGGAGAGGTCATGTAGATGTGATGAGCATGTAGATCATCTTTTTCAGCCTTTGAATATCTCATTTTTGCATCCTAAAGAATCTTACTTATGTAGTAGATTGGCTTTCAGGTTCTGCATCCTCTCAGACCGAAATCGAGCTAATTGCATTGGGTGAAAGTCAAATATAAAAGTAACTGCTTACCTTCCTCTAGCTTAGAGAGAAGTCGAGAGGCTCCGAGATACTATTTGAGATATTTAAAAGCAATTTAGTACTCCTCCAACCATTTAAAAGTCTTCATCTACTTTATCGCCTTGAAAATAGGAAGGCACTTCTCAGCTGAATTGGAAATGAATCAGCTGAGAGCTGCAACTCGACCAGATAAGCTTTGAATTTCTCGCTTGATGTTTCATGTTGAGAGTCACTCGTGTCTTCTCAAGGTTAGCTTCTATTTCTTACTGAGTCACCAAGAAGCTGAGAAACTTTCCTGATATGACTTTGAAGATACATTTATTGGGTTTTGCTTCATTTAATATCACCATAGCTCATTGAAAGCCTCCTCTAGGTCGGTAATATGTCAATCTACTTTCATGCTTTTGATAAGTATATCATCGACATAGACTTCTATGTTATAGCCAATTTGATGTTTGAACACCTTATGGACGAGGCGCTGATATGTTACACCTGTATTCTTTGAATAGAAAGGCATCATTTTATAAAATATAAACCTTTGTCAATTATGAATGCAGTCTTCTCCTCATTCTTGGATGCCATCTAAATCTGATTGTACTCTGAAAAGGCATCCATGAAGCTCAATAGTTGGTATCCTGAGGTGGCATCAACAAGTTGGTTGATCCTCGAGAGTGGAAAGCTGTCTTTCGGATAAGCTTTGTTGAGATCAGTGGAGTCAATGTAGATTCTTCACATGCCATTGGCCTTCTTAACCATGATGATGTTGGAAAACCACTCCAGAGATTATGCTTTCCATATAAATTCCACTTCCATCAGCTTGTCAACTTCCTCATCGATAGCTCATTGCCACTCTGGGGTGAAGCTTTGTTTCTTTGTTACATTGGTCGGTAATCTGGATTCACATTTAGTTTATGAACAATAACATTAGATAGAATACCTGACATATCCGATGCTGACCAGGAGAAGACATCCTCATTGGCCCATAGAAAGGTGATCAGCCAATCTCTGTGGTTGGCTATCAATTGAGAACCGACTCAAATTATCTAGGTCAAGCCATCCCCTGAAGGGGATGGCGACGAGCACCTTAGCTAGTTCTCCTCGGGACTCCTCTGAGTCTTTCCTATGATCTTCAATTAGCAGGGCCTCCATCGACTTCTTCCTTTGATGGTTATGAGATAACATTAGTAAGCTAGCATCTGGTCTCCTTAGATCTCACCAACTCCATCCCGAGTTCGGAATCATACCAGCAAATGGTAGGTGGAGATGATTGCCCAAAGGGCATTATGTCTTGGTCATCTGAGGATTGCATTATAGGCAAAAGACACTATGATGATAAGAAAAGTCAGCTCCATGTCTTCTAATAAGGTTCCACTCCAATAGTTACTGGCAGAGTGATCTCTCTTTCAGCTGCCACGGAATCTCTTGAGAACCTGACCAAAGGAGTATTTACTCACCTTAGCCGATCAAGTGGTAGTTTCATATGTTGATAATTATCATAAAATAAGACATCAACCAAGCTTCCATTATCAACAAGGATTCTTTTACATCATGATTTTCTATTGTCATTGAGATGATGACAGCATCATCACGAGGAGTTTGAACTCCTCTGACATCATTATCAACAAAGAAATCAAGCCATCTATCTTCTACCTCTTTGGACTTCTAGCTTGATCTTCTAAGCCCTATTGCTTCCGAAGCATGAGATCATATTGATAATACCAACCATTGGTTGATTGTTGTTGTTCTCCTGATCGGGCTGGTGTCGAGGCGATTCCTCAGGTGTTCGGTTCTGGTGCTTCCAAACATATTTGCTGAGGTAGCCTTGTTGGATGAGTGCCTTGATTTCTTCCTTCAGTTGGAGACTCTTCGATATCATGACCATGGTCATGATGAAAATGATAGTACTTTTGTTTGCTCTATCAAATTGATGGAGTCTTTATTGGGAGAGATCATCTAAGGTACCTTTCAGCCATAATCTCCATAAGGATTTGAGTTCGAGGGTGATCAACAGAGCATAGCTGTTGAAATGTTGGGGAAGAATCCTCAATCGATGAGCTTTGGTAGGTCAAGAGGATTCTTCTTCATCTCGGTTCAAGCACGTCCTCCTAGGCACACTTCTTGTTTGAGGCCCGACCTTCTTCCATTGATGTGCGATCCAATCCTCTTCGATCTGCATGTACTTACGGGTTCGAGCCAAAAGGTCGAGATAATCCCTCCAAAATATTTTGTCGAGAGAGTAGATGAGGTGCTCATTATGGAGGCCTCGCTTTAGAGCCGACATGGTCATAACTTCATCAAGATTGTGGACTTCTAACATGACCACATTAAAATGTGCCATGCAATCCTGTAGAGATTCACCTTCTTCTTGGCAGATGGAGAAGAGGCTGTCCAAGGTCCTCGATTGGATCCAATTGTTCTAAAGTGAGCAACGAACAGGCATCCAAGTTGCTTGAAGGAGTAGATTGACTCTGATTGGAGATCGAAGTACCAAACTCTTACAATCTTCCTCAAAGTTGCAAGGAAGACAAGGCAAAGGAGGGCATCTGAGGCACCCTAAAGCATCATGAGGGCCTTGTAGCCCTCTAGATAATCCAATGGGTTTGTAGAGCCATCGAACGGCTCTACCTATGGTATCTTGGACCGATGTGGACAAGGCTGGAGTAGAAAGCCGATTTCATATGGTCCTATCGTGCCCAAACTTTCAATAGGTGGCTGAAATTGGAATCATCCACGTCGACACTTGGGGTCTGGCAAAATGAGCATTCAAACAAACCAAAATTATCCTCCTTAGGGAAACAAGTTTGAGGTATTTCAAAATTGGAATTGGCACAATATTGCAAAGTGGCTACCTTCACTCAGTTAAAGCATCAATCCAATATGGCAAGATTTTTTGAGGTTTGTTTTGATGAAAAAATTCCACAATGGGGGTGCATCAACGCTCTTGGTGGAAAACCATGTCCTCTTCCTATTGATGAGCTCCAATAGACTTCTTTCTTTGGGATTAGCATGGGAGAAAGGTGGTTGGAACTAAAGCTAAGGGCCTCACCGTCCCCTCTACTGCCCACTTGGACCTCAGCTAGGCAGCACTCAATCTTCCAAACCTTCCGCTCGAGGTCGTTCTCCTAATAAGATCTTTTGGGATGCAGGGAGTAGCCCAGAGTAGAGTCTTTGCTGGAGGAGGTTGGAGAATATTGATGTCTTCTGCCATGACCAGAGCCAAGGTGAGATGATGATCGTCGATCAACTATAGCAGATTAGCAGATTCCTTGAGGGGGACTCTCCAGGGCTGGGATCAGTTCTAATGGTTGTGCCAAGATGGCACCATTTGTAGAGTGGGCTGGGGGGCTATCGCTACTTCATTGTCTGCTATAAGTTAGCATTGGTCAGTGCCTGGACCTGACAGACCAGGTCATCAAACTACTACAGATCAGTCATCACATGCAATAACAGTGGTTGCATAGGCCCATTTGAGGTGGATGGCTGGGTGACTTCACCCTAGCTTCGTTAGGTGGACTGTCGGCAGAAAGTGGTAGAGTAGTTGCATCTCGCCATACTCTCTCCCCTTCATTAAATTTTAGAGCCTTTTCTTTAGCGCCAAACTATTGCATCAAGGCTTCAAAGAATGCTGATGTGGCTGAGGATAGAGGACAGCTCGAGCATCGAGATGCCGACAGGGATGTGCATAAGAAGTCCACACTCATCAAGGATTCTTTGATGGGGACCTCCGATGATTAAGTTAGTCGGAGCTTAAAAATAGTAGAAAAGAGAGAGAGTATAAGCTTAGTGTTGCTTGATGTTGCATATCTTGAGGGTCCTCTCATTATCTCTTTATATAGAGGTAAAATTGTAGGCTGTTACATAGGTCGGTAGGCTAGATCATGATTGTTAGGCCATTTGGATAGAAAATTTGCAAATCAGAAGTTGTTAGTCATGGGTGGTGGCCACATTCTGATGAAGATTTCTGATGGTGGCCCATATGGTAGGACAGTCCAATTACCTAAGGTCAGAATATAACCAAGGTCTTGGCTCAAATGTCATCATCGGTGCTGGTCAGCAAGGTCCTGACCTTGAGGTTGGCGGGCACTCGAGTCAGGGGGTAGATAGGAGTCAATGGGATTATTCCTTCTAGCTCTCCATAGTGGTCTCGACAAGTTGTTGGCTGTAGTCATCGATGGTGGGCCAATTGTGAGGATAGCACTAGCATGTTGATGTCCTCAGCATATGGTCGGGGATGAAGTCTGATGAAGTTGTCCGCTTCATTATTAGGACGTCTGGACGATGTTCACTATTTGAAGTCTGTCTTGGTATTTTGGCCAATCCAAAGAGTGTATTCGAGGATGAGTCTCGAGGATAATGACCACGGTAGTATGATCTAGTAACAGATATCAATATGCATAAATATCAATATAAGGCTTTTTTTGAGATGAAGGAACTAATACATGTTGATTGATTTGCTTTCATTTAAGTAAGCTAGATTCATCATTAGTGCAGTGTCTAATTGAGAAGATACAACCATATTGGGACACTTCATTGCCTCATCAACGTAGCCAAGAAGTTGATACCTAGAGCAATGGAAGGAATTGGCTCCACCATAGAAATATATATGCAACTTTCATGAAAACACTACAAGAAAGTAGGTTATTAGCGATGGCTCATCTCCGTCGCTAATAATCTAATCTCTATCGCTAATAATATCAGCGATGGGCTCCCATCACTAAAAGTTCATCGAAAATAAGGTCATCGCTAATTACCATTATTAGCTTCGGCAATAAGCTTGTCGCTAATATGTGTAATTAGCAAGGGTATTACCGATAATAAAATCATCGCTAATATTTTTTTATTTTAATTATTTTTTTAATTAAATTTTAAAAAACTATTAGCGATGACATTGCCGATGCTAATGCCGTCGGTAATAGTCTTTACCGACGCAATTAGCATTGCTAATATCATCGTTAATAATTTTTATTTTAAAAATTATAATTAAATTTAATTTATTTTAATCATAGTAATAATAATTATATTTTTAAATTATTATAAAAAAAATAACAACTATTTACTATAATCATAAATATAAATTAATTATATTATGTTAAAATATAAATTTATATTGCTTTATAAGTATCAAATTACATACATATCAAAAAAAAAAAATCATGTGAGATCCTCCTCGTCGTCCTCCTCATCCTCCTCCTGTATTTGTACATTCTCTACAGTAGCTGATGGATGAGAGTCGGATATCTCAGTATCTTATAATGAAGAAAATAATATTATTAATAAATTTTGATACAAAAGTATACATATCGATACAGAGGTATATATTTCGATATACTACTTCGATTCTCGAATTGATTATTCCTACCCATTTCATTCGATGATATAGAGCTATAGACAGCTCCGACCCATTGATTAGATGGTTAGATTAAATTTTATACCCTAAGTCTTCTTTTCGGACTCAAGCTTAAATATGTGAAGCTTCTAAATATAAAATTTAAATAAATAAAAAAATATTAATAGACTTATCTATTGTGATGGCTATGACAATGAGTCCAGTCGATCGCACAGGTGTGAATCTTGAAGAATCTTAACGACCCACGGATGGCATCTCAGAAGCTCTGAGGTCACTGGCTCCAAAGCCTCCGCACGACCTCCTCCACATGTGCATCACCCCACGTCTAGATCGTCGAGGCCTGAGAGGATGTTGAAGAGTATAAAGCTGTTCGAGGATCGAAACTATGGCCGAATCTTATGATCCGACTCCTACTCACCCTCCAGTGGCCTTGAGAGGATGGGTCCTCACCGTGCCACGATATGAGATACTCTGCATAATCCATCTATACAATTTAAAATTCATTAGTCCATATATATTAGTATATATAAAAATTAATAAATAATATTTTAAATTGCTACCACAATCTATCGAGATCTAGGATCTAAGTAATCACTAGTCCTCTTAGATTGGTGTGTGGCCTTCCATATCTACAGTTGCCCTGTTGCACAATCCAACTATCATATCTATAATAAATAATAATAAAATTAAATTAATTAAATATACATGTGATCAATTCAATATTTAATTAATTTAAGTGTAGAATTTTTATCAATCTATTGGCCACAATATGTGAGCCAACAGAGTCGTCAGTGTGCTTGATTGGATCCTGCTAGGTGTTTTGATTTTGCTGTGCCCTCTGACACCTATCAGAGTACTCTTCAGTGAAGGCCTTCCATATGTTCGCTCGCATCCGGTGAACTATGCAAGACTTCTAGTCTGATGGTGACTCAGAATTAGAGTACTTTATGGAGGACTGTCTAAGGCTGTACAGCCTATCCCAAAGCCTACGTGTGGCTACCTCCTCGAAGATTCGACAGCCAACCTCCATATCCTGAGGAGTCTCAAATTGATAGTACTCCTGTAAGTAAAAATAAGCATGTATTAATAAATAGAATACAACATACCACGAATTTAAAATTAAACACCCTTGACTTATCAGGAACATCTTTTAGGCTACATCATGAGCCCTTAACGGCCAACTGGAGAACTCGTTCACCGACCCTGGTATCAATCGTCGGATGATTTTGGTAACCACATAAGGCACTCCAAGCTCTCTAAATATGCTGTAAAATTGATTTTGAACAATAAATATTAGACTCAAAAATTATTAAATTTAAATATGTTCAATGAAGATATAGTACTTATGAGTGGCACTGAATGTGGATGAGCTCTCTATCCTCCAATCGAGTCGGATGTGCCATGAGTCGGGTGGATCCTCTACCATGCTGCTAACTCTGATAGCCGAACACTACTCTGTGTGATTGTAGGGTCACTGGTGACCCCACATCGTTTGAATCTGAGAGTATCAAGACATCATAAAGAATATTATATTAGATAATAAAGAATAAAATAATATAAAAAATATCTAAGTATTAGAGTTTACTGCATGGTATGTGTGGCACAGAACCATGCAAGCTGACTGCATGAGAGCTCTCTTCTTGGTTGTAACAGCTCCAACCTCTGAAAGACATGATCTATAATCTTTGAAAATAAAATAAATAGATTCATGGATTAATTATACAATTATGGGTGACAATGCAAGATTTTAAATGATGCAAGAGAAGTATTTAAAATGATTCAAGGCAATGCAAAAAATAAAATATGGTGCCCCAAGGATTGATTTTGATGGGCACAAAATATTTGAGAGGGTACTAATAACTTTTGCCTTTGGAGATGTGTTAAAAGTGTATTTCAGGAATTCCAAAATTTTGTATTAATAAAAGTTGGAAATGGCCAAGCTAGCATTTCTTTGTGTTGGAGGTCAATTAAAGTTTTTGGAAGCCTTAAGACCTTTCAAGATAACATCTAATCTTTTGGAGGTAATTCTAAATTTCTCAGAAGCTCAAAATTAAAGAAATAACATTTGGGCAAGAAGGGGCGCCCCCTAGGTCGCCCCCTTTTGATTTGGCATGCCTGGCACATAGAAAGGGGCACCCCATGGGTCATCCCATTGAAAAGGTGCATCCCCTGGATCGACCCCTGCAGATTTTAAGCATAGACAGAGAGCCATTTTTTGGACTGTTACTAAAGGGCGCCCCTGGGTTGTCCCATTGAAAAGATGCACTCCCTGGGTCACCCCTGCGGCAAGAAACACTATAACGGTTATTTTTTCTCTGTTCCACCACATTTAATGCTTCCAAATTTAAATCCAACAGCTCCAAACGGCTACTGTTCATTTTCCAGTAGTTACTAAGGATATAAAGGCTTTCAAACAAGTGGAGAATCATCAAGAAAATTAGAGGAAAATGCATTCAAACTGATTTCAGCATTCAACTCAAAGAAGCCTCAATTTCAAAGCTCAACCACCCATTCCAAGCTCATTCAAGTCTCTAATCATTCAGAGGGTGTTCATTAAAGCTTCTCCATTATTGTGTAAAGTGTTTCTATTGATTTATTGTGCTCATTAAGGAGCTTAGTTGTGCTTTACATTGTAATACTTCTTCTTACTTGCTGCTTTGTATTTTGTTTGGGGGTTTCAAAACTTGTATAGGTTGATCCAAACCTTAAATCGGATTATAAAGGATTGGTTGTATCCGAAAATAAGTATCTAGCTTGAGATAGCTAGGATCGATGTTATCCGATATTGTATTCAGTTTGAATACACATAGTGGATTAGAATTCTCATGTAGAGCTTGGGAAGTGGATGTAGGTGCAAGGTTGGCACCAAACCACTATAAACCCTTTGTTTGTGTTGCTTGCTTTTCTTATTTACTGATTGCTTTGTCTCTACTCTCTTCTATTAAGTTCTAGCACATTACTTACTTCACTCATTTCACCTCATTTAGAAACATCAAAAGCACATCTTGTTATTCAGTTTTTAACTTAATTTTTTTAAAGAAACCCAATTCACCCCCCTTCTTGGGTTGCATAGCTGGACAACAAGTGGTATCATAGCCTGGTGCTCTAGCCCTTACTTGACTTCACCATCAAGCGCAAAATATCTATGGCAACTCAAACTGGGACTTCATTTGCCGAGGGGCAATCCACAAACTGACCTCCACTTTTCAATGGGTCAAATTATACCTATTGAAAATTTGGATGAAAATTTTATTCAAGCACTTGACTATGATATATAGAGTATCAGAGTAATGGATCTCACTCACCCATAGAGCAAATTGATGGGAAGGATATTTTCAAACCTAAAATAAGTGGGATGAGGGTAACAAGAAGATGGCACAACTTAATGCAAAAGCTATGAATATTTTGTACTGTGCTTTAGATGCAAACAAATTTAATAAAATTTCATATGTAATTCTACTAAAGAAATATGGGATAGATTAGAAGTAACATATGAAGGTACTAATCAGGTTAAAGAGTTTAAAATCAATAAGCTTATCCATAAATATGAACTTTTAAATAGAACCTGATGAGTTTGTTATCCAAATGTTTACATGTTTCATTGATATCATAAATGGGCTTAAGAGTCTTGGTAAGTCCTATTCTAACAGTGATCTTATGAGAAAGGTGCTTAGGTCTCTACCAAGAACATGGGAGGTGGAGGTTACGATGATTCAAAAAGCAAAGGATCTTAATATCTTACCTTTGGAGGAGCTTCTAGGGTTGCTCATGACACACGAACTCACCATAAGGCAACACAATAAAGAAGAGATCAAGAAGAAAAATACTATAGCTCTCAAGTCCATGGCTCAAGAAGAAGAAGATTTGGACCATTCCGACAATGAAGATGAAGATGAAGAGCTTGCACTCATCACTCAAAAATTCAAAAGGTTCAAGAAGAAAAGAGGCAAGAAGTAAGAAGAATGCCATTAACCAAGGGGAGCCAAGCTAAGAGAAGGACAAAGAGTAGCCCCTTATATGTTATGAATGTAAGAAGTCGGAGCATTTTAGATCCGAATGTCCTCAACTCAAGAAGACCCCCAAGAAATTCAAAAAGAAGGCTATAATGGCAACTTGGAGTGACAGTGATGAATTAAGCTCCAATGATGATACCCATGAAGAAGCCAATCTTTATCTCAATGCACATGAAAATGAGGTAACATCTTATCCCTCAAATGCATTTACTTTTGATGAATTACAAGAGACTTTCTATGATCTATTAGATGATCTAAAGAAGCTAGGATTAAAGAACAAAGAGTTGAAAATGCAAAATCAATGTTTACTCAAAGAAAGGAAGATATTTCAGCTGAAAATAAAAATTTAATCCAAAAAATTAGAACTTAAAAACTAAAGTAAATAAGCTGAAACCTATTGTAGATAACTTTACTTTAAGTTCAAATAATCTAGAAATGATTCTTGAAATCAAAGGACAATTTATAACAAAGCTGGTCTGGGTTACAACCCTCTAAAGAAAAAAAATTTTAAAAATATATTTGTAAACTCCTCTCAAAATAAAATTTTATATTTCAGCTGTAGTAAATTAGGCCATAAATCATATGCATGCTTTTCTAATAGATTTGACAGCTCTAATGTAAACATGATATGGGTTCCAAAAGGAACCATCATGACTAACTAAAAGGATCCAAGAAAGCTTGTGTATCTAAAGTTAAATTAATTTTCTATATAGGTGTGTCTTGCATCCCGAGGATCAAAGAGAAGATAGTATCTTGATAGTGGGTGTTCAAGACATAAGACCGATGATGAATCTCAATTCATCACCCTTGAAGCAAAAGATGGAGGGATGGTCATCTTTGGAGATAATGGCAAAAAAAAGATCATTGGAGTGAAAGAATAATGCCCTACAAGCCAATCGCATGGGGATGCGATGGGACTTTTTTGTGATTTTTCCTACTCATATGCATGACATTAGTTATTTTTATGAGGTATTATGTTTATCATTTGTTGCATCATATTTTATGATTATGATAAACCCTATAGATTAGGACAATGATTTTAGGATCATGATGAGATCATGCTAGTAAGACCTAAAATCTTGATATCTCCAATCTAAAATATTCTCAGTTGTTGGATTATCGAGTTAAAGATCGATGATACCGATAAGACTGGTACATTCTACATATGCTCGATGGCAAGGGTGCTTGATCTCATAATCACTTATGTGGTGATACTAATACAAGGATATAGGTGCTCATTAGAGAATGAGTTTACTAAACTGACCTACAGGAAGAACATCTGATGGAGCCTTACAACATGTCGGCAGATGGTTCTCCAATGCAAGTGGTACAAGTGATCCTTTGACCTGAGATCACCATGGTACCTTGTGTACATGGATTCTTACTTTGGTTTATTTCCTAGCACACCACTTTAAGATGTGTGTGGGATATTCTAGATATGGTAAAGTATGCATGGAGGTTGTAAGTGGTTAATAAGAATCGGTCACTCCTTATAGGAGGAGAGAACATCCTATGTGATCTCATAGGATGATGACTCTGAGAGTCTCTGGTCAGAGCATGGATGAACAGTAGAAAAGTTCTAATGGTCATCAATCGAGTCATCATCATCGGATCAAGATACATATTGATAGATATTTGGGTTTGATATATTTCTATACCCATAACCTTTCCAGGATGTTGTGTGATTGAAGAATTGAATTGCATGATAACTCACCATGGAAGGAAAATTTTGGTATTTCTATCAAATTTTAAATCTTTCAGGTAGTAATGACACATTGCTAAATATTAATCTTGACTTGTAGACTCATCAGAATTAAAGAGTTTAATTCAAGAATCAATTAGGAAGAGTCCTAATTGATTGGGACTCTTGAGCTGATCTAATCTAATTGAATTAGAATTATGTCATGAGTTTGGATCTACTGCTGGCTAGATTTGGAACCTAATGGGTC
>KE505696.1:0-12038 GCA_000441515.1 Elaeis oleifera
GGTTATAAACTATATAAAAATTTTATAACCAAAAAATCGATCATAAATACTTGAATTATTTACATCTTAAATAATTTTTTCAAATTTTGTTAATTTTTTTTTAGAGAAAAAATTTTAGAGAAAAAAATTTTATTTTTTTGATGGGAATTAGTGATGGAATAATCTTTCCATCATTAATAATAATTATTAATGATGTAAATTAAATTTATCATAAATAATTTTTTCAAATTTTTTTATTAATTTATTTAAAAAAAAATTTTAGAGAAAAAAATTATTTTTTGACAAAAATTATTAAATTCACTGATTATTTATGATGAAAAATTTACATCACATTATGATGGAATATTTTCATCACAAATAAGCTATTTATTTTTTAAAAAAAATTCTTATTTTTATCGTTTATTTACTATGAAAATTTTGTATCATAAATTATAAATTATTTATGATAAAAATTTAATTTTCATCATAAGTGCTTATTATTTGCAATAAAATTTTTTATCATAAATAATCTTGTATTTATTTATTTTTAAAATTCTTATTTTTTATAGATTATTTATGATAAAATATTTACATTGTACATAATCAATATTTGTGATGAAAATTAAATTTACATCGTAAATAATTTATTATTTATGACATAAATATTCCATCACAAATAAGCTAGCATTTATTTAGTTTTAAGAATTCTAATTTTTCATCAATTATTTGTGATGGAATTTTGCATCATAAATAATGAATTATTTATGATGAAAATTATTTTTTCATTGTAAATATTTATTTTTGTGATGCAAATTTGTCATCAAAAATAATTTGATATTTATTTATTTTAAAAATTTTATTTTCATCCAATATTTATGATGAAATATTTTCATCATAAATAATATAGTATTTGTGACACAAATCTCATTTCCATCGTAAATACTTAATTATTTATGATGAAATTCTTATTACATCGTCAATAATTAATTATTTATGATGAAAATAATATTTTATCATAAATATTTTATTACGATGAAAATATTTATGTCGTAAATAATTTAATCATAAAAATTTATTTTTTGTAGTGAAGTATCATAGTTTTACAACATGTATCATTAAATATAAAGAGCATATAAAGTATCACAAAGAATTTATTAAAATCAATCCATTACAATATGTAAGAATATTAAGTAATTTAGTTTAATTAACTTATTTAGAAATTCATTAATTTTTGAGAATCTATTTTATTCCAATTTAGGTTGAATCATATTCCAAACTATCTATATGGATAATATTTTAATAAATATAGAAAGGGTAATTTTAATATTATATGACTTTCTCTTTATCATTACCACCAAATGTTATTCTTCCTTCATCTTTAGTTTTAAGAGATGAATTGAGATTCATCTTCCTTTATGTGCCTCAAGTATCCACTATCCACGTACCATCTCCTCTTTTGATGCATAGGATGCTTGGCATATTTATAAATAATTATTTTTTCGAAGCTTTCTTGGATCCTTTGGGGTTGTAGGTATAGTTCTTTTTGGAATTCAATCTTTTTAATTATGGTATGAACTATTTTCTTGATATTACAATTATAAGCTTTACAACCTAATCCATTGTATTTAAAAAAGTTATTGAAGAGTTTTTGGAAGAAGCTTTAACAAATATATTTTTCAAAAATTTTTGATTTCTTAAATGATTAAATTCAACTCTAGCTTTATCAAAAATAATTCTTTGATCATTCAAAATCATTTGCAGTTTTAATATTTCAACCTTTTTCCTAAGTTTAGAGTTTTCATCAATTAAATACTTCTTTCCTTTAAGAATATCTTTTTTCTCTTTTTCAAATTTTTTTGTCTTTTTAACTTGGGTTTGGTTTATCCTTTCAAGCTCTTTACCTTTTTTTTTCTAGATTTTTCAACTCATTTACTAACTCATAAAATACTTCTTATAATTCATTAAAATAAAATCAGTAGGATTTTCGGAACCTCATCTTTTTCTACTATAAAGCACAAGTTATTTACCTTTTGTTATTCTTTCTTAAAGCTGAAATCTTTGCTGTCGCTCCAAGTTTTCTTTTTCTTTTTTTTGCTTGGCTCCTCCTTAGCTGAAGCTTTCTTTCTTCTTTCTTACTTCTTCTTCATCCTTAAAAAATTTTTGAATTTTTTTGTGATTAATGATATGCCTTCATCTTCATCATTAGATTCTTTGAATTTATGTTATTTTTTTGATTTGAGGACTTGAATATTACTACTTTCTTTCTCATATTGCTATCCTCCTCTTCTTGATTCATCATGATTTGCCTATGGATCATAAGAAAATCCAAGAACTCCTCTAAGAATAATTGATTTAGATCCTTTGTCTCCTAAATTACTATTACTTTTGTTTTTCAAGATCTGGATAAAGATCTAAAAATCTTTCTCATGAGATCAATATTAGTATAAGATTTTTTCAATAAATTTAGATCATTAATTATTTTTTAAATCTTAAAATATATCAAAATAAATTCATAGGATTTTATTTTAAATATTTCATATTCATGTGCTAGCATACTAATTTTTGATTCTTTCACTTTATTAGTGTCTTTATAAATTATTTCTAATATATTCTAATTTTTTTAGTAAAAGAACATATATATATTCTATTAAATTATTTTATTAAGAGTACAATAAAGTACATTCATTGTATTTACTTCAATTGTGCTAACTACTTTTCTTTCTTATTTCATTTATTTTCATGTTCAGGAACTTGAATTTCATTTATAATTTTAGTGGATGTGCGTAGGGCATGCACTATAATATTCTATAAATTATAGTATTGTGCTTAAATAAAAAATCTCATTATAGTTTTTAGTAAATATAATCAAATTCATAAAAAAGAGACGGCCTTACAGTGGAGTGTTTTTCATCAAAAAATATTTCAAGGACTATCATTGATCTTAAGCTCTAGATCGTTAAGTTTATAAAAGATAAGAGAGCACCTACTCTGATATCAATTATTGTACAGATATAATAACCCAAGAGAGAGGATGAATTAGATTTTTAAAAATTTTACAATCTTAAAAAGATATTTACTTAATTAAAGTAAACTAAATAAGTATATAGTGGATGCAATAAATATACATATTAAATAAATGATAAATGGATGCACAAGATAAGAGCAAGTATAAACAACACAAACATAATAATTTATTATGATTCGATCTCAAATCTGGCATGTACGTCTACTTTCTAAATCTTAGTACTCGAGAATTCCATTATAATCCTCTTGATTGCCATATAATTATTTTAATCAGGCTCATAATTCATCCATTTGACTGTTTTAGTGCGTTCACAACCAATCCAGTTGATTTTGCATAGAAAATCAATCAAAACCTTCCCGACTAAGTCATCCCCAGACTTAATCAATACAACATCCAATTACAGATTTAGACAAGCCTATCCTATAAGTTTTTATCCTAAAAAACTTGCAAAAAAAAAGATAATAAAATAATGCAAAATGAGCCAAAGCTCAAGAAACAATAAATTCATTGATGCACAATGAAGTTGATGATTGTTGCTCTTTGAGGCTTAGACTTTTTTACTTAAATGAATGAGAGGCTCTCATATGATTTGCTGTGGATGACCTCTTGATGGCTCATACAATTAATGCTTTTAAATTCTCTCTCTTGGACTATCTTAAGGATATTCAATTCTTTCGGTAAGAACTTATATTTCTATTTATTCTCTCTTGGATCACTTTTCAATTGATTTGATATCTTAAATATACTTAAATTTGATTGGAGAAAGTGTACTAGCATTTAAGAGATCAAACTAGCCATTGAAAGTTAGATTTGTCCATTAAAAATTTGCAAAAGAACAAGCCATTAGGCTACCGGGTGCTTGGGGTTGGCTCATTCATGGGTCGTGTCATAGTTAATTTGGGGTCAAATCGAGCTCCAAGTTAAAAAATATAGCTTTCTATCTTGTTTGAGAGAGTTGACTTGGCTGACTAGAGATTGACTTAAAGTTCATTGATCGACTTGTAATTAACTTGGGATCGACTCCTCCACTTGAAAAGCTTCAAGAATACTTCAAATATTTATCCAAACATTTCGAATACTTCTCTAATTTGAGGATTTATTTTCTAAATTTCTCCATACTTCTTTAAATATTCAAGTTTATTATGCTTCCTATAGAAAATAAATTAACTACTTCAAAAATACAGAATCATTAGTATTGTACTTAAATATTTTGTACTCATCAAAATCATTTGGATTAACAGTTAAAGATTGTCACTAAATCCAACAACCTCCATCAAAATCTCAGATCCGAGAATAAATTAACTATTCTGTAGATTTGAACAAACTTCATTGGATCTATCAGATTAGAACAAGAAGACACCAAAATAAAGGGATGCCAAAATTGGAAGGAAAGTCAATACCTTTAGATCCTCTTAGCCATTTCCTTAGTTCTACTTCACGAACAGGGCACTGGCTCATCACTTGATCAATGACGAAATGGCACTCGGTTAGTGTCGGCCAAGAGGAAGAAGTGCCTCGGAGGAAAGAAAGAAAATCTAAAATTAGATAGTGTGGGTGCTGCCTGGGAGGAAGAAAGAATTCTAAAATCATGATAGGGTGGGTGCCACTAGGGAGGGAATAGGAAAACATGATTCCACTTGGAAAAGGGCACACGATTTATCATGAAGCGACATGGCATTAATCAGATGGGTGAAGGAAGGATAATCACAATTTTTGTAAGAAAATAGGCCTAGACTTAAATTAAACCACTTCAAACATATTGTGTGCAGGGCAAAGGTGACAGCTCAATCTGATTTAGATCTCCTATGGACAATATCAAAACAAAATGAATGCAATACTTTCTTTGCTTTTCTAAATTCCCCATTATTCATAAAATTCCCAAACTATATGTTGATAAACAATGATAATTCTTTTATTATATTGCATGCTCCAACATTTCAGGTGATAAACACATTCTCATTTGTTATAGTTTATTATGACATCATTTCATTCCTGATGCAAGCTTTTTGAGCTCTTGCTTCATACACGTATATCACCTAGCTAAATTAACTAGTTATGTTTAAATATTATCTTATATTCAACATCAATTTTTAGATACCAAACTTTGTGGATCATATATAGATAATCTTGCTAAGTTAAATGATAAACACTAAGGAATTCATATACATGCATACATATTAAATGGGATAAACAGGTTAAATAGATTAGATTCTAAAATCTAAGCCCTTTTCTAAACCTCTTGTTAGGTTGGATATAACTTAAAACCAATAAAAGCCTAAAAATAAGTGACAACCATATTTGAACCTCAAGGATATGTATATACAAAGATTCATAAGATCTGGTTATTATACATGATATGATCTAGGAGGATCATGGGACTTGATATGGACCATTTTAGATACTATAGATGGAGATGGATAGGATTCAGGAGCGAGATCAGCCATATTTGAAGATAAGTTATGAGCTAACCTTCTAGAGATTACAACTTGATCATACAATATCCTATTTCGATGATTTTTTTAAAATTAGATAGTTTTTTGAGATCTATGCTGTTACGCCCCTCTTGAAGGGGATGGCACTCCTAGCAATTGGGCCTAGATTCTTCATCTAGGGCTAAACAAGTCTATCAAATTGAAAATTTTTCATTTGGGAAGATTTGACCAAGCATATCTCTTAATCTTAGAGGAATCGAGTGGAGTGATAGAAAAAAAAAAATTGATGTAGAAATCGAAATCCACATCCTATAGAATTTATCTTTTCAAGTTTATTTCTGCTAGTCATATTATTTTAGACATGTGAGATATATTGAAATTGCAAAGATGAATCCGACATGAGCTTGACTAAGGACATATCTCACCTTTATGAATATGACTCCGCAACTTAATTTTGATGATCAATTAAATAAAAGGGGATGCAAAAATCCTATGAATTTTGCCCATTCTTCTATCTTTTCTTTCTCTTCTTGATCAGATCATAGGATGCCCTTTAGTGAAGGGTTAAATACTTTTTTTCTTTATTTCTTGCATGAATCTGTGCTATGGTAATGGAAGAGTCATCTTCAATCTATATTTGAATTGTATGAAATCTGAATAGTACATATTTGATAATTGAGTAGCCAATTAGTTGCTTCATGCTCGATAAAATTTAACCAACCATCCACTACTCATTGACAAATTATGATTAGTAAGCTAGAAGTGAATTTAGCTCAATAGTAACTCCTCTCTATTTTGCTCCTAAAGATTTTAGCTTCACTTTGTCATAAATAATATACTATTAGTGATAATATTATTTATGATATACGATATGTTGTCACAAATAATATACTAATGATGACTTCTTAGTAGCATATTATATATCATCACAAATATTATAATTTTTTGTGATGGTATCTTATGTTGTAACAAATAACATATTAATCGTGATAACTTTTAAGTGACATACTATGTATCATCACAAATAGTATTCTTTTTGTAATGATATCTTTATTATCATAAATAATATACTAATCATGATAATTTTTTAATGATGCATTGTGTGCCATCACAAATAGTACATTTTGTGGTGATGACATCTTATGTTGTCATAACTAATATACTAATCATAACAATTTTGTAGTGATGCACTACATATCATTATAAAGAGTATTTTTTTTGATAATGATATCTTACATTATCATAAATAATATACTAATTATGATGATTTTTAGTAACATATTATATGTCATCATAAATAATTCTTTCTTATGACAATATAGAATATTACTACGAATAATATACTAGTAGTGGAAGCTTTCTAGCGGTGCTTTATATGTTGTCATAAATAGCATAATTTTTGTCACGACATATAATGTTGCCACAAATAACATGCTATTCATGATCATTTTTTAGTGACGAGTAATATGTCGTCACTACTACTCGAGCTATTATGATAACATTAGATGTCATCACTATTATACTAAATATTAGTAACAAAATATCAATATACGCCACTAAATATTCAGTGGTAGTAATAACTTTTCAGATCATCACTTTTGTGTCATTACTAATACTCTTAATTCTTATAGTGAAGATACATAAGGCATGAAAGGCTATTAGAGAAGAGTAGTGATAATGTCAGTGGAACTAAGGTGGGCTTATGGGTAAGGATCACATATTAGATAGTAATAGAAAGAAGGGGGCATGATTGAAGATGAGGTGTGGCCAACCAAGGGTTGTAGAAAGAGTTGCGGTGTTTATAAAGGAGTCGAAGTGGTGGGTGTGGGAAAGGGAAGGTAGATTGTGTTTCATAGCTCGAGCAAAGAAAAAGGAAGATATGGATGAGGTAGAGGGGAGGGACAAAAGAGGATTTGAGGGGATTGGTGGATGGAGTGGATGTCGAGGTCGACAAAGATAATAATATCTTTTGGCGGGACATAACATTGTCCGGGTAGGTGAAGAGGAAGATGTGGCAAATGGTGGTTAGTTTTGGAGGACATCTTCTACATTGATATACATGCGTAGACTGATATGCATATACCATTTACATCGAGATAGAGATTTTTTAATGGACAACATTTATATCATGTTAATTGATGTGCATGCACCTTGCTGTTTTGTATCTTTCTAATTCATTTACCCACCACCAACCAAGAGAGTGATATAAGTATTTTGAAAGGAGAAAGAGAAGCTATCTCTTGAAAGCTGTTGCTAAGTGTTTCCATAAATATTATAGCAACTTATTCTTACCTCAAACACTTTAGATAGGATTTTGCTCTACAGTAATCCATCTATAGATTTTTCAGCCTTTTCAACTCCATTGAGAACAGAGGTGATCCATGAAGCAATTTTCTCCTTAGGTAAATCAATGTTTGGACGGGTTTCTATTGATATTTTTTTCAATACTTTGGAAACTTTTATGAATGACTTATTGGTATTATTTGAAGAATTCCACGAGGGTCGACTGAATATTAGTAGGTTCAAGTTTTGCATACATAAGCTTTGCTTGCCCACAATGGCCTCAGCCTTACTCAATCCTTTCCGGTTAGAACTACTAGAGAGGGACAAGAAAAGCATGAGATAGAGAGAGAGAGAGAGAGTGTGTGTGTGTTTTAGGAGAGACAAAAAATAGTATGCTATTACATAACTCTTATAATTCTCTGCTTGAGTGGTTTGGCCAATGAGGTCTCCCCCTCCTCTCCTTTAAGTACAATGAATAATTAGAATATGCATAACTGTCACAATTTCAATGGTTTGGATCACTCTAACCTTCTGCAAATTAGTAAGCTTTTGGAGAACCACACAAGCATCTATTTCATTAGAATTCTTTTAATAGGGAAGCGGGGCATCTAATGTTACATGGAAGATTCGAACTGTGATATTTAGGCCCCTACTCAAAATTAGCTTTAATCCTAGGCTGACCACTAAAAATCTATTCAAAATGATAGCATATATCCGCAAGTCCTGAGCCACCATCCGTTGGTATCCACCGTACTGGGCAAGGTAAATTAGTCTTTCACGGATACATGCAATTTCATAAAATAATAAATAATTCAGATTAAATCACATACTGATCATTATTTTTTCAACTAAATAAATAAATTGAGTAAATTAGTTGAATCATGCAATACGTGTCCATCATATTCTAGTAATATGGAAAGCAAATCTAATCTTAATGATCTCTTCATTTATTATTTTATTATTATTATTTTAACGAAAGGAGGACGAACCGGGTTCAGGCCACTGCCGACAGCGGTCATCGTGGCCGCCGGCTTTGGTGGCGTAATCACCGGCTCGGCCTCACGAGGACCGGCCCACTTTCGGCCATCCACTACCGTGGCACTAATAGCATTTCCGTACATAACATCGTTACCTTTCTCTTTGTTGATTCGATTACTTTATTGGTTTTCGGTGCTTTGGTTGGTTTTTGGTATACTTTTGTCCTTGGATTTCTCTTGTAAGCTAACTAGCTGTTAAAGCGTTTGCCTTTGGTTTTGGTAGTACTTTGGTTGGTATACTTTTGACTGACACTATGTCAACCTTCCTTGGGTTACAGCTTTCAGTATCACTAAACATCTTAGAGCTCAATTATCAAATAAAACATCTTAGACCTCTTGTCAATGATCATGAGTAAGACTCCATGAAAGAAGAATCATTTGTAGGATTACAACCTAGAGTATGGGATAACTTGTGATGGCATCTCAATTCAGTGATATTGCATTATCTGATGACAAACCATTGGGCAACAGCTTGATGATAAACTGCCCATTGAGTTCTTGGTACCCTGTCCTTTCCCTGTAATTGGTGCTATTTTGTCTTGGATGGCATTTGTATGATATCATTGATTTGAAAGCTACCAGAATTTAGCATTAATTCATGTTTGTTTTAGCCTTCTCCTTTACCTCTGATCAAGGATAGCCATTGGGTCAGATTAGATTAGATTAGATATGAGTTGGATTGGATATAAATAGATAAAAATTTATTAATTTGAATCTGATTTGTTTGTTAGATGCGATAAAATCTAGATCTAAATTTAATCATTTTATTAAACTGATAACTTAGTTTGATCAACAATAGATTGAATCAGGTTAGATAGGTCAAATGGTTAAGTATTGCGCCATCTTTATATTTGATTACTTGTCTTGCAAAAACACTGCATAAAATGGTAGATAGTTTTAGATATTTTATGTCGTGCCAGATTAGAGTCAACAAATATATTGAGTAAATACAACTATAAAACATAACATATAGCTTTGTTATCCATGCTTATAAATATAATTTTTTGTAAATTAATTAATCTCAATATAACAAACCAAGTTTCAAGGTGCCTAGCTTCTCAACCCGGGCTCAAATCGTTTGTATATATATATATTTTTTGCTAATAACATTTATAATACTTTCTACCGGGCATTATATTGTTGTTTCTTTTATCCTTCACTTTTCTTTTGTAAATATTATGCTGGCTCCGTTTCCTTGTCGGTTCTCTCAGTTCACCTTAGTCGGGTTGGACCCATTGTAGGAGTGGTACCCTGGGTGTCAGTGGGAGCACGAAACGGACTCACTAATCCATGGTGGTTATCAGTGTCGGTATTGTTAATAAAAAAAAAAATAATGCCTGAAAAGCTATGGGAAGAAAACTTTGCATGTTGCATATATGTTGATGGAAAAATGATCAATAAAGAACTTATTTTGGAAGAATCGGACGGTCGATCCAAGGCTTCAAAGTTTGAAAAATTATTGATTAGAATCATTCTACCATGTGGACTTTGGACCATTCAATAGAAAAATTGTATGTCATCCATCATGAAACAGGTAATATTGGTTGAGCCAAATCCCAATGAAACTTGTAATTGGATTTTGGAGACTACAATCACTCTACATGATAATCTAAACCCAATAGGCATGGAAACGAGCTAACCATAGACTGGACTAGGCCTAGCTCTAGCTCGGTTCAATTAGTAATTGAGCAAACTCAAAATAATGTAGTTCAAATACTTACTTAGTCACTTGCAATTCTTCAAATATCTTTTTGCTTGCTGATTTGATGCATGTTTATGAGAACATCAAGTTGCATCATATTTGAAGAAAAGAATCATGGCAAGAAAATCAGAAAACATCACACTTGGTCATCCATGATAATGTCTAAATTGCTGATTGATAGTTGTTGTTTGTATCTATGGTCAGGTGTAGCCAACAATTAGCATGAAAGACATAACCTTAGGATCTTAGATTAGATATAAATTTGAATCATCATTCAGAAAGTTTAATTTTTTCCAATTATCATGTCTCAAATTAAGAAATTAAAGGTAAACTTTTTTTTGGTTAAAATTTGAGACTTTATTGTCTATGGATATGGAAGACTCTTTGAGCTATGAGCAGGCCATATCAATACCTAGGAACATTCTATACAGGAACATATGTGGTAGAAATATAAGTTTCAGAAGATCAGAAAAGATGTGAGAAGATGACCGAGGGACAAAGTGATAATTTGGTAAAAGGGCATAAATCAATTAATTAATTAGGACTGTAACCAAAGGTTTCTAAGTTACAAGTATTGAGGGTGATGATAGACATTCTGTTAGCCTCTTGATCATGATCTCATGAGATATGGGGGTATTGTTTACACTCCATCTTAACAACCAAACTGGAGGTCATACTTAAGTACCATATGAACAAAGTTAGATGGAATAAAGGCAAATGGATCTTATATGACCCTTGTTGGGCTAGGCTAAATCATAATAAATCCTGCAGAGGTACAGGCCAAAGATATAAAATTCGGCTATGATACTGATAAGTAGGTCGACAGATCAAGATTTCGCTATAATTAATCATAAAATATATGATTTGGATAGTCGGTAATAGATCAAGGTGTTTGAATTGATCATTAAGATATTTTTAAGTACCGGAGACTACACTATGGGCCAAAAAAAGAGAGTCCATGTGAGCACACTGGATAAGCCAAGGCCAATATAATGTAATTATCAGTCTGGGTGAAGAGTAATTGTCCATATTTGCATAAAATACTTTTTTTTTGTAGTCTTGTCCACATTTCTTCATTTCTGAACCAAATTGCCCCTATATATTTAACAATGGATTTTTTGATACAATAGTTAAAATATATATCGTATCAAAAAATCATGATCATCTTCATGAAACAAGATACGTAGGGTATGAAAGGCTATTAAGGAAGGAGCAGTGGCAATATCAACAAAATTAAGATGGGCTCATGGATAATGATCACATGTTAGACAATAACATAGAAGGGAGGGGTATGATTGAAGATGATTGTCGCCTATCAAGGGCTGTAGAAGGGGGCTACGGTGTTCATAAAGGCATAAAAGTGCTGAGAGTGGGAAAGGAAAGGCAGATGATGTTCTTATAGCTCGAGAAAGGAAAAAAAAGAGGATGTGGATGTGGTGGAGGGAGGAGGCAGCAAGATATTGAGGTCTACAAAGAGGACAATATCTATGTTGGGGGACAATATTATCCTGGATAGGGGAAGAAAGAGAGTGGAGATGGTGGTTAGTTTTGGAGAATGTCTTTTATATATATATATATAT
>KE505696.1:32485-57916 GCA_000441515.1 Elaeis oleifera
CCCCACCAATGGGGACAAATATGTTGGCAATTGATTTGTCTCAAAAATTTATGTCGCTAGCGAGAACAGCGACATATCACCAGCGAGACCAGTGACAAACCGCCAGCGAGACCAGCGGTTCCAAAGGACTTTGCTGCCAGATGATTTGCAGCCCACCGCAAGATGATATGTAGTATTATGATCCTGCCACAGAAAAAATATGATCATAACTCATGATTGATGAAAAGAACTTAAGAGTGAAAGAAATTGAAATCTCGAAAAAACTCAAATTTTTGAAAAAAAATAATTTAGCATAAACTATATTGCATAATTGAAATTGATTTCAAATTGATGAACTCTATATGCTTATTTTCTATAAATGATTATTTACTTTAATGTCTGATGAAATCTATTTAAAGTGATCATTACTTACTGGGCTGTCTAGCTCATTACCTCCTATTTATTGTTTTTTACAGATGTTAAGAAATTAAGATGATACAAGATATAAATGAAAGAGTGATTAGAAGCAGAACCTCCATACTTTATTTTAGATTGAAAGTCTTATTGAATTTGATATAAGGTCTATTGAACATTGTTGAATTTATTGAGATATTAAAATTGAAATTTAGATTGTTATATTTTTGATTTAAATTATTGACTAATTATTCCACTGTTGTTTCATGATAGCATGATAAGATATCTTGCATGCTTGTGGGGAGAGTTCTCTGTGAATATGCGGTGGTTGTTATAATCTTTGGCTCACCATCTTGGGTCGGGGCATGACAATAGCCAACCCCAACTAGTTTGAGATTAAGACTTAGTTGAGTTGAGTACTAGTTCATGGTTGAATTGCTGCAGTGTTAGATCAGCAAGATTAGGCATAGTTGTGCATGAATTACTGTAGGTCTACAAAAGCTTTTCCCAGACACATGAACAACTAGTTATAGATGCATGCTCTTGTGAGGATAAATTAAGCAATTAAACCCGCTACAGATAAAGATTATTGGGAACAAAGTTAAACTTGTCACATATTTGGCACATCGAGGCTAGCTATTGACAAAATCTACAAGCAGTGCTTTCTTGAAGTAGGGTAGAGACCTGCACTCTGTAGTACATCTGTTGCACAACTGGTGAAATCCAAAAATTTGAACAAGTTTTATAGGATATGTACCTTGTCAATATAGTCCATTGGCCAACCTGAGACAAACATTCCTCTTCTTTTTCAGGGTCATGATATGTAGATCTATAAGACACAATAGATAAAGAAACATTCACCAGCACAATATTTTCTGGATGCTATTTTCTGCAAATGGCTCAAATTAATATCTTCCAAAAGTAAAAGTTGGATCAACTGTGTCAATCTTGTGCCTTTTAAAACCAGAGCATGCACCCTATTTATGAAGCAACAAATGAATCATTCACAATCATGCTCTGCAAATTTATTCCCCCTTTTGTTATGAACTACTCACTGTGGAAAGAGAAAATAAGCAATATGAAAATGAGACCATTAGAGCATATCATACACAAATAATGGGTTGGCATGGAGAAAAGTGGGATAATATTTCCTGGATGCACAGCTTTCTGGAATCGATAAAAGGATGTACACTTACCTGAGGATGATATCGACTAAATATAAATGAACACATAATCTCTTCAGATCAACATATCCAAGATTGCGGCTAACAATAACTTTATAATTACAGAAGCATCAAAATCTTCCTAAGTTTCTGATTTTTAGAGAGGCCCTTGCTAATACAATGACAGCATTGGGTTAAGTAAAGGGATGATTCTACATGTAACCTTCAAACACCTAGAACACAGTCAACACCACAGGGACCTGGCTTGCCTGAGTCTGCACAGATCAACTTTGCATTTCAAATACAGTGGGCTACATTAGTTATGCTTTCATTTGTTTACTGAAAAGAGCAGAAGGCTTTCCAATTATATGGACATATAAAATTATGGAGATAAGACTGCTAGTCATTTGTGAAAAAAAAACTATGCTTCATTTTTTTACTGAATAGCGCAGAAGGATTTCCAATTATATAGCATATATAAAATTATGGAAATACATATATAAAACTGCTAAGTCAATTATGAAAAAAAAAGAGGAAAGTTTTCCTTTCAAATAATAGGCACATAAACCCAAGACCACCAAATAATAATTGATCATACACTGTTCAGAGTAGTCAGTCCTCACCTTGATCTCTTGACAAGTGATAGAAATGCTGGAAAGTACTCTGAACAGTGCACGGTCAGTTGAGCCAAAAGGTGAAATTGTTATATAGTTTATATCCACTTTTATAATGAAGGAATCAGGATATTCTTCTTCCGAATGACATGAGATACATTAACTTGAGAAAAAGTGAAAGAACGCACATCAAGAGAAATTGAATAAACAAAGTATAATGTCACTATTAACTCCTTCAACAAACTTGTTCAAGATGGAAATCTCCTCAGTGTAACATCCTGAAAATGTGAGGCAATAAATCAAGCTTCCGCATCAAGAATCCTATAGTATTCAATTAGTAGCCACATAAGCTGAGTCACATTCCAGCAAGACATAATTTAAGAATATCATCTACATGTTCTTCAAAAATCCTTCGAGTCTTCTGACTTCCACTTTGTACAAGTTCTGGTTACAACAGGTCCAGGTGTAGGCAGCACCTTCATATGTAAATACCCCAACCTGGGTGAACTGTTTGTACCAATACAAGCTTCCAAGCTTGTATTCCTCATTAAACACAAAGAGCTATGTCAGTCAAGTTTATGTAAGCTTCAACTTCTGGCATCAAGACAATAATTCCATCTCAAAAACCAAATGTGTGACTGTCAACTGTATAGGCTGCTTCAATAAGATTTGGCTTGAAGGGTTTTCCCAGCAGAATCTCCCAAAATCAAACAAGAATTATTGTCAAGTGGCTTTCAGGGGACAATTTGCTCTGGAACATCATATCTCACCTTTCAAGAAGGTATGATGTATTAATAATATCTTGATCATTTATCTCAATTTGTTCATTCAAGTCCATAAGCCTGCTTATACCGTTCAGCACTGAGTAAATCTGACTTCTTTGAGGAGATGCAGTATCGGCTACAAGGAACTCATGAATCATGCCATTCAATTCAATTGAACTGCAACCTGGCGTCTTCTTGATACCGAGATATTTCATCTTTCTTCTTATTTTGGTGACATCATCCCATCTGTCTGCTGCAGCATATATATTAGCCACAAGAGTATGTAGACCAGAATTTACAAACTCCAGTTCAATTACTTGTTTGGCTAGTCGCTCACTCATCTCGACATTACCATGCATTCTACAAGCATTAAGCAAAGCACCCCACAAAGGTAAGATACTTTTATCATTATTATTGGGTATATTCCCAATCAACTTCTCTGCATCATCCAAAAGACCGGCACGACCAAGGAGATCAACCAAACAGCCATAGTGTTCTAATTTGGGTTCTATTTGATGCACTTCCTTCATAGCATCAAAATACTTACGACCTTCATCCACTAATCCTCCATGACTGCAAGCATTTAAAACACCAATAAAGGTGATATCATCTGGTTCAGTTCCAATGCTTTTCATCTCTGAGAACAACTCAAGTGCTTTGCTTGTTTGCCCATTTAGAGCCAGCCCACAGATAATTGAAGTCCACATTGCAGTGTCCTTTCCTTCCACTCCCCTAAATATATCCAAGGACTTCTGTATGCACCCACATTTTGCATACATGTCTATTAGTGCTGTGCCAACCACAGCATCAATTTTATCATATTGTCCTCGATGTATCCATGAATCCATTTCCTTGTTCCAGTGCTCCCAAACTAGAACAAGCTGTAAGAAGAGCAGCGACTGTGTACTTATCAGGTTTGACTCTTTTCAGCTGCATCTCTCTAAAAAGTGCCATAGCTTCTTCAAAGTGGTTATACTGCACATATCCATTAATCATAGCAGTCCAAAGAATTACATCTTTCGCAGGGCTCCGGTGGAACAACTGTCTTGCTTCATCCAACCGGCCTGAATTCACATATCCTGAGACCATGCTAGTCCAAGAGATCACATTTCTTTCTGGCATGCGATCGAAGAACCTACGAGCCATATCTACATGGCCGCATTTCGCATACATATCCAACAAAGCATTTCCAAGGGTACACTGAATCTAAATTCTTCATTCATATAATGATGAATTCTTGTTCCCAACTCCAAATTCCCTGTTGAAACACAAGCAGAAAGTGTACTCACCAAAGTAGCTTCGTCAGGCTTCACACCCTCCTGATCCATCCTCCAGTAAACAGAGATAGCGTCCCAAAACTTCCCACATCTAACATAACCCGCTATCAGAATATTCCAAGAAATTATACCCCTTTCAGGCATTTCATCGAACAACAACTGTGAAATCTCAACCCTACCCAAGTCTGCATACATGCCAATCAGTGAGTTCCTTACATATGGATCGAACTCGAGCCCAGTTTTAACAATGAGTGCATGGTTCTTTCTCCCTTCCAATTCCATGTGAAGGCAGCCTATCGCCTTCAAAACAAAGGGGTACGTAAAATTATCTGGCTGCAAAGACTCCTCCCTCATTCTATCGAACAAAAGGAGAGCACTCTTTAGATTCCCCTTCTTTGCGAATGCTTTGATCATTAAGTTGTAGATGAAAAGTGATCGGTTCTCGAGGGTTTCAAACACCTTTGTTGCATGGTTGAGGTCTCCGGACACAGGATCGGTGCAAAAGACCATGAGGTCATCTATCACATCCCGGCTTAGGTGGAGGGATGAGACGAGGATTTGGCAGTGGATTTGCTTCAGTTGCTTCGTGGACTTGCAATTTTCGATGAGGGAGATACATCTGTTCTTGGTTAGCCTTTTCACTTCGGAGCTAGAGATGGAGAAGCGATAGCAGATAATTTTTGAAAGAAGTTGGAGGGAAAGGGCAGAAATCGCGTTTTGGCGGATTCGGAGCAACATGTGAGGGTGCGTGCAGACGTCTAAAACCCAGACCGTGTGATATTTATGCGACAGCATCGCTAACAGCGTGGTGGCATTTGGTGCATTCCAGATAATTTTGAAAATAATCTGATTATTTTTTTAATTTTATTTTAATAACAGATGGTTCAAGCTTAAGCTCATTAGCATGGGCACAACCAGCCATATCAGAAGCTAAAATACCCTGAGAAGGGATAGACGCCGTTTCTGGTCCTATTCATAAAGTACTGATTGAGTGATTAGTCCGCTGTAGATTGGTAAACATGTGAAGCATGAAAGAGGCGCACATTCTAGATAGTCCAAATACCTGTGAGCAGAGGATGATATTTGTCTGGCGATCCTATCTCAAATCATAACCTATCGTTCTAGCAGAGTCTCCTTTCAAATAAATATGGGTAGCCCCCCAATATAAGCCATGCATATTTGAACCCTTCTTAGGCTCCTCTGTTTTTTGCTCATGGCACAAATATATCAAATAACGGGGTACCTCCAGTAGCCACTAACTCAGAATGTAGTCTTTTAATGACAAAAACATCTACTATTATTATCAATCACACTACCGTCGAAATTTATCTTGGAGAAGTTTAGGGTAGGGACTCCTAAGTAAGATAAACTATCCAAGTTGTAATAGCTGAAGAGGAGTCCTACTTATCCCTAACCATCAAGGAATCTCCCATAATGAGAAAATATGTGATCTTTGTAGCTTGCATAAGAGCTTTCTCTATTACAAATCTTGGAGACAAAGCAACATTCTTAAATATATAGCTATTTCTAACGTGCCAAATATTATAAGCAATGTAGACCATCCGAAACCTTCCATTAGCACTGTTCATGTTATTACTCATAAAAGCACTGAAGGCATCAATAAAGATGGGTCCATGATAAAGGCACAGGTAATATCTCAACAACCATGCATGTCTGGCCTTCGGGCATACAAAGATGATATGAGATACAGTTTCTACGTTGCCCAAGCAACGGTCATAGTTTGCTAGAACTTTTAACTCTTGTCGCCCCAGTACTTTGCAACAAGTGATACGGTCCCACACTACCTTCCAAGAAAAGTAGGGAAACTATTGGATAGACTCCACACTTCCAAACTCAGGCACCATCCCTTCTATCTATTGATGGCTTATTTAATAGTTTGTAGCGATTCCCGTACTTCATCGTAGACTTGCATTCGTTAAACCCCACAGCAATCTATCTGGTGTGTCATGATGAGTGATAGTAGATGTCAGAATTTTACATGCCAATACCTCTCCAAATAATACAATTATTAAAACAAAGCTCCATCTTTTTTCGCCTAGGATAAGGTTGCATACCTTCAAACATTGCAGCACTTCCAAAATCACCATGGTTGGCCATTAAGCAATAGGAATGTTAGATATCCAAGCATCATTCAACACCTCTACTATTTGCCTATTACTAATGGTCTACCATTATTGCCCAGAGATACAACCCAAGAGGGGTGCGGGGTTGAGGGGGAGAGGAGTGTGGATTGGATTTTCAAAATTTTCCTAACCTAAAATAGATATGTGTGCCACTTAATTGAATTAAGTGTGAATATAGTGGAAGCTATGAATAGATAAGTAGAAATATAAAGCAATAAAGCAAGTAAATGAAACACAAGTCCATATACACACAAATAACACGTTGTTACAGTAGTTTGGTATCAAGCACAATACCTACATCCACTCCCCAAGTAACCTCCTTGAGAATTTTACTATAATCATCAAGATACAGCTAGATTATTTTCGAATTCACAATCTTAATCCAATTAGTTTACGGGCTCACTAACCTCCTGAGGCACTTTTAGGCTTAAATAAATTCAATTTCAGACTTGGATGAACTTATCCCCTAAGTTTTATTCTCAATTGAAACTTATTTAACATAGAAATTTGAATATAAAAATTTTACACAAACTTTAAGCTCGTTAATGAGTAAGTGGTGTATCATTGAAGCACAATCTTAGGAGTTGGGAAGTTTTGGTAATGAATGCCCTCTTCTTCCTCTTGAAAAATACTTTAATGCACAAGAAGCAGATAATTGGACTCGAATCTCTCTTCTTGGTTGTTTATTTAATGCACAACAGAAATTTTGGAAGCTTTTACATGATTTCTCATTTTTTCTTTGGTTCTCTCTTATTCTCTCCCTTCAATAATGGCTTAGGCACCTATAAATCCTTGCTAACATCATTAAAATAGATATCTAGCCATTGGAAGTTGAGAAGTAGTCGTTTGAGAAGTTTTGTGTAATTTTGCAGCTTATCAAAAATTAGCCGTTGGAGCTGTCAGCAGTGGAGTCGACTCTAGCAGAATTGAAGTCAACTCGAGATCTTTAGGAGTCGACTCGAAGACTGTGCAAAAAAATAATTCTCTATCTTTCTAAGATGGTCGTCTCAAGATTTGTGGAAGTCGACTCGAGATCTATACTGGTGGAACTCGGTATGCCAGAGTCGACTCTAGGACTCCTTGAGTCGATTTCAGGCCTGTGTCAAAAATTAAATTGTGTCAGAATCGACTCTACTCCTTTAGGAGTTGACTTCAGACCTTCTTCACTTGAAATTTATATGGCTTGGTATTTTTAATCTTACTTCTTTGAATTTGCAAGGTGGAAGTCTTGAGCATCTTTGAAACAAGATTCTACCTTCTTGAGATCTTTCCTCAAATATTTAGATATCTCACTAGTAATAATCATATATTCAAATATTTTATAATTCATCAAAATCAAATATAGGATCAACAATCTCTTCCTTTTTGATGATGACAAAACTTTGAGCACTTATACATAATATAACCAAATTTAAACTCTTTTAGATTCAAGGACTTAAGCATGTTATCAAGAATTGCTTAATGCAAAGAATAAAGATAGATCATTTAAAGGCAATCTAACCTTTTGAAAATAAGGTTAGGGGCTCCAGTCCTACAACTAATATTAAAGTAATAATTCATTTGAGCATTGCTTTTATAGGCTTTATCACGATCTCAAGTATTTGATTAAAAAATCAGAATACTTATCAAGAATTTAGATTGACTCTTCAGAAGTTCTGATTATTTTAGCCAAAATTCATATTGTACTTAAATTTTAAATTTCTCTCCCTCTTTGTTTGTCAATTAGAATTTTATAGATACTTAAATTTAAATCTCCTCTTTTTTCTATTTAACAAATAGAATTTCAAACTTATGTTTTCAGATTTTATTCTGCCTTTCTGTGTTATGTTTTCATATCTTCATCTACTTTCTTAATTTCAGCATATGTTTGTATTTTAATACTATATACTTCTCTCCCTTTTCGTCATCATCAATGAAAAAGATAATCAATCGCAAAGATGGAACATAAGAGAAGAAGAAAAATCATTCATTAAAATATAAAATGAGTTACATAGAGTGTACAATATACAAAAAGTGAGACCTATAACAGTATAATAGCCATTAATTCATCAAAGCAGAAAGAAATAACAATGCAACAAGTTAAATGAGACATAAGCCAGAACATAATCTAGCATACAAAGTAAATTTAATCTATGCCTATTACTCATCAAAGGAGACTTCTAGGATGGTGGAGGAATTAGTCTTAATGACAGAAGTCTAGTTTTCTGCTCCTGGTCTTGTTGGAAGGACCAATAGTGGAGAAAGAAATCCTACATTTCTTTAGTATAAGTCCTAAAGGTGGTTTAGAGGTTGGCTATGTCGAGATAGAAGGCTAGGTAGAAGGCTAAGAGGAAGGGGCATTTTAGGGCAGCAAAGAGATAGCCTACCATGACTATTGGAAGGACCTGTTGCTACCTCTGCTACTGCTACTGTTGCTACACTACTGCTGTCGCTCCTCGAGGGGCATAAACCTCCAGCTGCTTCACCAACTATCCAATTGAGATAAAAAATGACATGGTGCTAAATTTTTGAGTACTTCCCAAACCTTTGACCATATCGTGAATTTGCTCAAGTCCAGTCTTGATCCTCTCCCTCAATTTGTTAGCCTCTCTGGTAAAGTCAGTAAGATCTTGAGGCTCAATAGATCTATTTCTGCTCTCACAAGCCTTCATCTTCTGTGCTAAGCTTGCAACCTTAGAACTCAACCTACTAATCTCTACCTCAATATGCTTTGTCTGAGGTTGTAATGCATCCAAGGCTATCTCTCTCAATCTCATCAATTGATTGTTGTCCAATCGAACTCAGATGGGTTGAGAAGGTTGATTTACCATCGGCGGAATAGATGATGGTGCTGATGCTATCATAGGAGGTGAGGAAGTCTGGTAATTTTAAAGGTATCACTCACTCTGTGGACTATGTAGAGGTCTCTCAGGCTCTGAATTTACTCAAGGATGATTAGGGTCTCCTTCATCAGCTGGTCTCTACTAGTCCTACCCTGACATGCATCAAACTCACTGACATTCCAACTTATGGTACCCCATATGATGTAGAGATCATTCGTTGTAGGTGTTAGAGTGCATCAAAGTGAAGGTCATCTCTCCCTCCAAGCACACTCCTACCTCCCAAAACCCCAAGGTCAAGGCCATGCCATAAGGTAGGCATGCCTTGGCCTTGCCAACTTCATCTCTCCTCTAAGTCAAAATCAAAGAGGGGAGATTCAAGGCCACTCCCTCAATCATATAATATATAATGATGATGTCTCTCTCTGATATAAAATCAAATCTCCCTGTCTTCGAAAAGAGAATTCTTCCCAAAATGTGATGAAGCAATCACATCTCCACTGACAACTGGTCACAAACAGCTCTGTGATGCCCCAGTTAGAAATTAAGGTTGATTAGCATAGTAGAAATTAAAATTTTGTGATCATAAATATAGTAGAAAATTAAATTTTTAGATCAATATGACACGAGATCTCATCTCGAGTCAACCCCGAATCCCTCGGATCTTCATCTTTGCATGGATGGCTCTTCACCACAATCTGATGATCGTGGATATCTTTTTCGATTCTTTGAAGTTGTACAAGCATCTGACCTCTTCAAGTATCAATATAGAAAAGATCAAAGATTCTCCCCAAGTAGATTTGATTTTCTTCTCAAGAATATCAGCATGCAGATTTTTCTCTTCATAGCCTTTGATCAAGCTTCAACATTTTATTGCCAGATACAAGAATACAAGAGAGAGAAAAAATCCCAAACCATCCAACTCCTTGGGCATCCCTTCTATGGGCGTGCGAGAGAGAGGAGAGGAGGAGGTGCGGAAAGGGATCTGAAATTTGATTTCTTTCTCTTACCTTAACACGCCACACCACAATTCCCTATTAATAGGCATGGAAACCTTTCTTATCTTGGACTCTTGAGTGTCCAAGAGTCCCTCCTCTTCCAAATTCTTCATCTCATGAGGAGATGAAGTGCACAACCACTTTCCAAATGTGGATTAAGGGGTGCACATAAGAGGTGGACGACAGGAAGTTGGTGTGAGAGAAATAGAGGTGCTAGGAGTCCTTCTGCAGATGAAACTCTTTGGTGCCTCCATCCTTTCCACGTTAAAACTGACTTTTGGGAAAACATGGCACACAAAAGGGCTTAAAGCTAGGTGGCATTTGGATTTAATTATGAGATCTAATCTCATAACAAATAGGAGTCCCAGTCCTACAAGGTATTGACCAAATCAAACCTTTTGATTTAGTCAAATCCTTTTAATTCCTCAAATCTTTATTTGAAGAGGACTCAGGCTCATGGTGCCTTCTCTCTTTTTTTGACACAATTAATAATTAGGTGCGTGCTCAAATCAAAATCAAAATAAAATCCTTATCGCATAAGATTCCTAATGACATGGAGAATCTAGGGTTTAACTATGTGCTAGCACATTAATCTAAAACTCTTTTGGATTTCATAAATCCTAATCTAATTAAGACTTCTTAAGCCTAATATAAAATTTTTGACCTATTTTTTTGTATATGATCCCATCAATTTTACTCTATCTGGTACTGAGATATATTGCGATCTCTATCACAATATCATCAAAACTCTTTCAATAGATTGGAACAATTATAAATCACTCAATAAAATTATTGATCATCATAAATATCATCAAAATAATCCATCAGTAACTCTTAGCAGTATACAGTGACATTCCAGTAAAATAGATGAACCTCTAGATGTGATTATCATGTAATATAATCTTTCTATCACAAGTCCCAACAAAATGAAGGTTATAAAATTTTTTGTCAAATCCTATCATCTATCATATATCAACTTTATTCGATTCAAATTTTTGATATAAAAATTATAAAAAAAAATTTCATCATTCACATTGTCCTGACCAAGGTCATCTAAACTCGATCTTATAAATCATATAGGACTAACTTCTTTATATACCAAGGACAATAGATTTAATATAGGTACATATCCTATGCCCACAATGAACCTACTGCAGCCAACATGCACCACAAGAACCTATATAGCTAGGGACCTAGTGTATATACATTTAAACTACAGTAATTCTATTGTGAATAGTCAAGACATCGTAGGTTCAAAGACTAATCATACTACTACAACATCGAGTAAGTCACTGACGAATGAGTAGACATCTAAGTAATTTTTCATGTTGGTCATACTCGATATCCTTATTCTCTAACAACCATCTACACTCTCGCTCTAATATTCCTATATTGTAGAATCGAGACTCATCTATTCTAAAAGAGAAGTGATCCATACACTAATCTATTCGGATCAATCACCATCTTCATAAAATCCATCGATTGAGAATAGTTTAGGAATTAATTATCAATGATACATACCTCAAATTTTGATCAACTTTAGAGAATATGTGTCATTATCTTATTAATTTTTTAGATGATTCATGGATACATACATAATATGAATAAATAAATAATTAATTTATTAATAATAAAATATTAAATATAAAATTATGTCTTACAATAAATATATGTGTCAGTCTGATTGACTTTGAGGATATACATCTAACAGTCTTTCACTTGCACAGAAGTCAATTAACCATATACTTAAGCCCCATCTTCATAAGATGTGCTTCAGTTTTCTGCTAGTTTAGTGGTTTAGTTAGTGGATCCATTATATTATCTGTGGAGTCTACTCTCTGTATCTTGATATACTTCTTCTCAAAATAGTCGCATATGATATAAAATCGTCGCTTTATGTGCTTAAACTTTTGATGAGACTTGCACTTCTTAGGTAGAGCTATGACATCGTTGTTGTTGCAGTATAGTGTTATGGTATTTGATGACATCACACCTAGTTTCATAATGAACTTCTTGAACTAGAAGGCTTCCTTTATAGCTTTAGAAGTGGCGATACACTCGACTTCCATGGTGGAATCTATAATGATCAGTTATTTAGAACTCTTTCAATTTATCAAATCTCCATTGCATAAGAAAACACATTATGACGTAGACTTTTTATTGTCAACATTAGACATAAAGTTTGAATATATGAATCTTTATACTTTTAGCTCTCTTTCTCATCCAAAACTAAGAGCATATCTTTAGTCCTTCTCAAGTACTTAAAAACGTACTTCACAGTAGTCTAATATTTTTTATCTAGATTCAACTGATATCTACTTGTGATACTCATAATAAGAACTATATCAAGTCATGTATATAGTATGACATACATGAGGCTTCCTATAACTAAAGTATAAGGGATCTTGCTCATGTACTGAAGCATCTCAGATATATAAGGGCACATCTTTTTGGAGAGATATATTCCATGCTTAAGGGATAGCAATCTCCTCTTGTAGTTTTTCGTACTGAACCACTTCAGCACCTCAATATACATCCTCTGTGAGAGGCCTAGCATCTTTTTAGATCTATCTCTATAGACTTTTATTCTTAGAATATAGGATACTTCTCCAAGATCTTTCATAAAAATTTTAGATAACCAAACCTTAACTAAAGTCAGCATGAAAATATCATTCCCAATCAGGGAGATGTCATTCACATATAATAGAGAAATATCATAGCACTCCCACTGACTTTCTTATAAACACATGGCTCTTTCTCTTTTTGATAAATCAAATGATTTGATCACATCGTTGAAACAAGTATTCTGACTCCGAGATACTTACTTCAGTCTATATATTGATCTTTGTAGCTTGCAGACTTTGTGACTTTTATCATTAAAGGTGAAATCCAAAGGCTGCTCCACATAGATTCAGGATATCCATTTAGAAAATAATTTTATATCCATTTGCTAGATCTCATAATCATAGTATGCTGTAATAACAAGCAATATTCAGATAGAATTTAACATAGCTACAGGTGAAAAGGTCTCTTGATAGTCTGTGCCTTCGCGTTGACTATAATTTTTTACCACGAGTGTTACTTTATAGGTCTCTATCTTTCCATCCAATTTTATCTTTTTTTATAGATTCATTTGTATCCAATAGGTACTATACCTTTTGATGGATCTACTAAAATCTAGACTTGGTTGAAATGCATTGAGTCAATCTCTGACTTCATTGCTTCCAGCTACTTCTCAGAATTGATATCTGACATCACCTCATTGTAAGATTTATGATCATCTTCATGTTCTCTATGTCCCATGAGAAATATTTTCTCTGCTTCCTCTATCAGAATATTTAAATATCTTTTAGGAGGTAGAAATCCTACTTGATTTATAAGGTAGAATTGAAAGTGCATGTATCAGCTCATCGTGAATAGATTATGAAGGTCCTGTGACCTGTTACTCTTCAGAGATTCTCTCTTTGATCTTTACTTTCTTCCCAATATCTTCATCTTGGATAAACTATTTTTTAAGAAGATAGCATGTCAGCTCACAATTATATTATAATCTTTTGAAAGTAAAATAGTATTCCATAGACTCTTTATGATACTCAATAAAATGGGCCCTATAGGATCTAGCCTCTAACTTGTCCATCTGTTATCGCTTGATATAGGTCGGACATCCTCAAATTTTGAGATGACTGAAACTCGATTTCGTACCATGTCACATCTCATATGGCATGGTAGGAATGGATTTAGAGGGTATCCTATTCAATAGATAAATATAAGTAAGTAATGCGTGCTCCAAAAAATAAAGAAAGATTAGTGAAGCTCATCATAAACTGAACCATATCTAATAAAATATGATTCCTTCGCTCTGACATCCCATTGAGTTGAGGTATTTCTAAAAGAGTCTATTATGAGACTATAATATTTTTTTGAGATAATTTTAAAATTCTCCACTAAAGTATTTTTCTCCTCGATTTGATCGAAGAATCTTAAGGAGTTTTTCAGTTTACTTCTTTACTTCATATCTAAATTTTTAAACTTTTAAAGATTTTAGATTTGTATCTCATTAGATATACATATCCATATCATGAATAATCATCGATAAAGATAATGAAGTAAAGATAACCATCCTTAGTTTGCACATCAAATGGGCCACATACATCGTATGTATCAGGGCAAGTATCTCAGTAGCCCTCTCCCATGTCTTATAAAAGGTTGTTTGATCATTTTTTCTTGAAAATAGGACTCACAAATTAGATAAGAGATATTATCTAATGACTCTAAAAGTCCATCTTTCTCCAATCTATTCATCTTATCCTCTCTAACATGACCAAGTCTAAGGTGCCATATATACTTTTGGTTCATCTCATCTCTGGATCTCTTAGATTCTATGACACTCATTACCTGCTCCGAAGTATTTATAGATGCATCCATATGTAAGTGATAAAGACTGTTAATCATAAAATCACATGCAATCAATTTATTTTCAAAATAAATAGAACAGTAATCTTTATCAAAATTGAAAACATAACTATCCTATGCCAATATTGAAATAAAAATAAATTTTATTTGTGGTAGGCACATAATAATAGTCTTTAAGAACTAAACTAAAATCAAAAGATAGTCGTAGAGGATGTGCCCACAGCAACAACAGCAACTCTTATCCCGTTACTGACCCATAGGATCACTTCACCTTTCTTCAGCCTTCTACTTTTTTTAGACCGTGAAAGTACATAAATATGAACTAGAATTATAGTATAAAATCTAACTGAAAGTAGAAAAAATTGTGAGGTTAGTTTAAATTACAAGCAGGTCAGACATACCTTCCGAATGTGTGTCTTTCTTCAAGGATTTCATATAGATAAGATAGTTCCTCTTCTAGTGGCCATCAGCATCGCAGTGAAATTATTTTTCTTGACAGTTTCTTTTTAGGAGTGTCCTTCTTGCTTTCGATCTTTTGCTTCTTCACATACGTTTCTTTTTCAATTAGACTTCTTTTGAAAGATGAAGCTCGCTCCACAGTAAGAACCATACTCCTTGGACTCTTCAAGGCCTCTTCAACAGTCACCAACATGTTCCATAATTCGGACAAGGTGCAGTTGATTTATTCATATAGTAGTTTATAATAAATTGCCCATATAAATGGAGAAGAGATTGTAGGATCAAATTCAATTACAATTCTTTATGCATGGTCATGCTGAGCTTCTCAAGCTCCTTAAAGTTTTTGATCATTGTCAAACAGTGATCTTGGACAGATTGTCCCTCATACATCTTTACATTGAGGAGTCTTTTGGATACCTCACAATGTGCCGATCAACTCTGCTCACCGTACAACTATGGTAGGTGAGTGAGCATGATCTTGACAATCTTCATGTCCTCATATTGGTGTTAGAGTTCATTTGACATCGATGTCAAAATATAGCACATAATCTCATTATCATCATTCATCCATTTATCTAGTGCTGCCCTTTGGTCAGCCGTAGGATGATTTGTTAACGTAGGGGGATCCTGATCGATAATATAGCTTATCTTTTTGAACTTAAATAATTTTAAGTTTTCGAGCCAGCCTTTACAATTAGGTCTAGTTAGATGATTGGTTTCAAGAATACGAGTCAAAAGATTGGAAGTTGATATTTTATTCTGTAGAGAGTAAAGATTCAAGTTAGATTTTATATTTGATTTAAAATTATTTAATTTTTTAAAAATAAATGTATCTTCTACTATTTTTTTGAATCTCTCACACTCCTTGGATAGAGAAATAAAAATTTTTCACCACTAAGATTTCAAGTGGGTACTACGGTCTTATCAATTTGAGTACCATCTCACTTAATAGTTATTGACGATATGCAAATCAGTGAGTAGATAACTTTGTTTAATGCTTCTTAAGTATGTTGTAGCCATCTTCGGTCTTTAAGTCATGTAGGTCTTATCTGACAGTTATTTATCTCATTTTTTAGTTAAGTCAGACCTATCATTAGGCAAAGTCATCATTTGATCTCTTGCCTAATAGTTATTGGGTCCAATCTCATCTTTACCCACAGCATCTCATACTAATAGAGTAGTTATATCTTTTTGATGCAACTGAACTACTGTGACCAGTCAAGAATGATCAATATTAATAGGACGTCTGCACATCTACAATGGTGGAAGACCCTTCAACTTAATATTTTTGAGAAGTTTAGTTTAGACCTCAATTTGATTATTCACATCTCATACAAAATTAGTAAGATATAAAATAAAATTGGTGATGATCATAGATCTATGGGATTCGAGCTCGAGCCATTGAGCTGAATCGAGGGTCTATGGGTCAAAGATACATGCACAGGTCTATCAATTAGTTAGATCATCTTCAACTCCTTGAATTGATCCGAAGTATGTCCTCGATCTCATCATGATCAATACTTTGATCCGGCTTCAACCAATTTACTCAACTATGCCCATACTTATTGTATGCTTCAGGCTTGCAACTGATCAGCCATTGTCATGCAACCATTACATGATAGGATCCATATAGGATACAACACAAAATAATTACAATCCTTTAAATCATATGAGGCACGCAGGTCTCCAAATTACATAAATTTGTTGATGCTCGTAGGCATCCAAAATAAATAATTTTACATACATGGCATCTATAAATATGATATATCATAAAGAAATAAAGGGGTCATAATCCTATGATCATCACCATATATATCTCATACATGAACAATAGAAAATTTTATATTTGGGTATCAGGACTGATCGTTTAACATGGACTTGAATAAATAATATGTGATCTCATCACCATAATTTTCTGATCTCATCGACTATCGATATTGGCTAATCAAATCAGCCAATAAGATTAGAATTTTTCATGCATCAAATCTGATTAAATGACTGATGATACTCAAATCAATAATCTAACCTTAAAATATATGAGGGTGGCTCTGATATCATTGTTAGAAACTAGGGTTGATTAGCATAGTAGAATTAAATTTTTATGACCACAAACACAGCAGAAAATTAAATTTTCAGATCAATATGAAGTGAGATCTCATCTTGAATCAAACTCAGATCCTTCACAGTTACTAAGATTAAGATCTAGAGGAAGAAGATCGGATCTTCATCTTTGCATGGATATAGTTTTTACTATAGTCTGATAATCATGGATGTGTTTTCTCAATTTTTTGAAGCTACACAAGTGTCCGGCCTCTGCAATATCTATACAAAAAAATCAATGATTTTTCTAAGTAGATTTGATTTCTTTCTCAAGAAAATCAGCATGCAGATTTTTCTCTTCATAGCTTTTGATCAAGCTTCAATGTTTGATTGCCAGATACAAGAATAAAGGGAGAGAAGAAAATCTCAAACCACCCAACTCCTTGGGCTTCCCTTCTATGGGTGTGAGAGAGAGAGGAGAGGAGGAGGTGTTGAAAAGGATCTGAAATCTGATTTCTTTCTCTTACCTTAACATGCCACACCACAATCCCCTCTTAATAGGCATGGAAACCTTTCTTATCCTAGACTCTTGGGCATCCAAGAGTCCCTCCTCTTCCAAATTCCTCATCTTATTAGGAGATGGGGCACACAACCACTTTCCAAATGTGGATTAAGGGGCATGCACAAGAGGTGGATGGCATGAAGTTGGCATGAGAGAAATACAGGTGCAAGGAGTCCTTCTATAGATGGAACTCCTTGGTGCCTCCATTCTTTCCATGTTAAAACTAATTTTAGGGAAAACATGGTGCACAAAAGGGCTTAAAGCTAGGTGGCATTTGGATTTAATTATGAGATCCAATCTCATAACAAATAGAAGTCCCAGTCCCATAAGGCATTAACCAAATCAAACCTTTTGATTTAGTCAAGTCCTTTTAATTCCTCAAATCCTTATTTGAAGAGGACTCAGGCTCATGGCACCCTCTCTCTCTTTTTGACATAATTAATAATTGGGTACGTCTTAAATCAAAATCAAAATAAAATCCTTATCGCATAAGGATTCCTAATGATATGGAGAATCTAGTTTTAACTATATGCTAGTATGGTAATCCAAAACCTTTAGGATTTCATAAATCCTAATCCAATTAGGACTTCTCAAGCCCAATATCAAATCTTTGATCTATTTTTTTTGTGTGTGATCTCATAGATTCTATTTTATCTGATAGTAAGATACATTATGATCTCCATCATGAATATCATCAAAATTTTTTTTAATGGATTAGAATAATTTTAACTCACTCAATAAAAATTATTGATTATTAAATAATTTTCATGAATCTTACAATCCACCAATGATGTCTAGCAGCATGCAGTGGTATTCCAGCAGAATAGAATAGATGAATCTTTAGCTGTAGTTACTATATGATATAATTCTTCTATTGCGAATCCCGACAAGATGGAGGTTATGAAATTTCTCATCAAACCCCATCGTCTGTCATATATCCAATTTATTCTACTCGAGTGCTTGAGGTGAAAATTATGAAAACTCTTTTCCATCATTCATACTATTCTGGTCAAGATTTTTTGAACTCGATCTCATAAATTATATAGGACTAACTTTCTTATCTAACAAGTATGATAGATCCCATATAGATGCACACCCTATGCTTACAATGAATCTACTGCAGCCAACATACATTCTAAGGATCGATATAGCTAGGGTCAATATATGTATAGTCAAACTACAGCAATCTCATTATAAATAGCTGAGGTATCGTAGGTTTCAGGATTAATCACATCGAGCAAATTATTGATAAGTGAGTAGACATTGCATACCTATAAGATAAGTACTCTGTAGGTATACGATGGTTGCTCATGTTCTTCAAACTTTATCTTAATTTATATTCTGGATCAGAGGAGTAACAAATACACTATCTTAAATTGAGCAAATTTTTATCTTATACATACATCTATATGTTCAATATTTTATCATCATCAAAAAGAAGGAGATTGTTGATCTCGAGAATGATTTTATTGATCACAAAATATTAGAGCATAAAGTTAAAATAATATCTCTCAAGTATTTTGAAGAATATTTTTGTAGAAAAAAAGCTCTATTAAAAAGGTTGGAAATAATTAAGAACCATTTGAACTAAGAAAGACCAAGTTTGGAGCTAAATTACTTGAGAAAAGTCATTTTGAAGAAGTGGAGTCGACACCTGTTGGAATCGAGCCGACTTTAATACAAACTGGACACTGGCATAGTGGCTTGACTCAAAGTCGAGTTGGCTCTGGGAGGATCCAAACCAACTTTCTTAGATGGACAAAAGATATATTTTGGATTTCTAGGTTTGAGCCGACTCGAATACAATCTAAGTTGATTCTCTCAGAGAGATAGAAAATTCGATTCTTCAGATCCGAGAATGAGCTGACTCGAAAGATAGTAGAGCTGACTTGATGTCAAATCGAGCCAACTTAGAATCATTTCAAGCCAACTCAAGTGCAAAATGGCTAGTTTTGCAGCATGTCCTGTTTCATCCAAAAATTATTTTAACGACTATTTTCAACTCAAACGATCAAAAATGGGTAATTTAACTTCAAATTACTTAGGACTTAGAGAAAATCAAAAGACATATAAGAGAAATAAGGAAACAAAAGAATAGTACTATTTAAGTGAAAAAGTCAGTCTTATGCATTTATTGTTCTTTAAGAGTGTACAACCACCTCCAATCAATTCCTCTTGACTTTTTTGTGAAGGGCATTCAAGGAGAAGTAAAAAGCATTTAGTGTAAGAAATTAAAGCTTCTTCAAGCAAGCTTCAGTGATAATAAATCAGCCATCAAAGGGTTCTTCTTGCCATATAAAATTTTGTTCTAAAATTCTGTAACAAGTTTCAGAAGGGCTGAAACTTGAAGGAAAGATTTAATCCAAATTTTGAATTAGATTGTAAGCCTTGTAAAGGTTTTGATTAGTTGAGTTGAAAAAATCAATTGGATTGTTTATGATCCTAGTGAAATAAACTTACTGTATTTATAGGAATATAGTGAAGTTCTAAAGAGTCGCTTGGGAAGTGGATGTAGATTTTTAGTATGCATCGAATCACTATAAAACTTGTTATGTTTGTATGTATGACTTATTATTTTACTTCTTGCATTTAGCTCTATCTTAATTTATTGCACATACTTGCTTAAATTTTAAAATCTAATTCACTCCTCCTTCTTGGGTTGTCTAATTGGGCAATATTCACTGAAGCCATATGAGTTACTTCAAGATAGTCATATTAGAAGTTCACAATCTAAACCACTCAATCGCAATGTCAGCCCTTAAGAAGGGACTGAAAGCAAGTAGCTTCTACTTCTTCTTGTTGAAGAAGTTTTCCTACAACTTCGCTGACTCCTTTCTTGTGTTGATAAGTACATCAATACCAAAGAAGGGATGGTGGAGAAGGAGAAGAAGAAGGCAAAGTGAAAAGGGTTAGAAAGGATAATCCTACTCCCCAGCCAAAGAAGCAAAAGGGTGATAGGAAGCCTTCCCATCGTTCTTGAAGCCCTCGATGCTTCAAGAACTTTATGCCTTTGAATAATTTTCAGAGACAAGTCCTGATGGAAATAAAGAATCAGGATATAGTTGTTGGATTAGAAAGATGAACCAATGATCTTGGCATGATCCAAAGAAGTACTGCCACTTCCATCAGGACTATAGGCATGATACTGAGGACTATTTTTTTTCTAAAGAAGGAAATCGAAGCCCTTATCTGGCGGGTTATCTATGGACCTATGTCGACTGCCCAAAGGATGTCGAAGCTTTAAGCTTTGAGATTTTGTAGATAACCCCTTCTTTCAATAAGTTTGAGATTTTGTAGATACAAGAAATAACCTCTTCTTTCAATAAGTTTGAGATTTTGTAGATAACTAGGTTGAAGAATGCCCAGTTGGATTTGTCGTCGGAGTTGGGGACCTCAAAATATGCTAATATTCAAAGATTGGAATATGTGAACCATGAACCAAGACGGATGGACCTGCTAGCCAGGTACTTGTAGGAAGGGTTGCTACCAGAAGATCGGGCCAAAGCTCGAAGAGTTAAATTCTAGTCCATGCAGTATGTGATGCTTGAGGAAAAGCTCTGCAAGCAATCCTTCTCTATGCTTCTTCTCCACTGTCTCTGACCCTTCAAGGCAGAATATGCCCTGTGTGAAGTCTATGAAGGGCATTTGCAACAACCGCTTGGGGACAGAGCTTTGGCATACAAAGTCATATGGCAAGAATACTATTGACTTAGCATCCACAAGGATGCAATCGAGTTTGTGAAGTGCTGTAATCAATGCTAATGACACTCCAATATTCAGCACCTATCGGTGGCTCTGCTCCCTCCAATCAGCTTTTTTTGGCCATTTGCTCAGTGAGAGATGGACATCCTTGATCTTTTCCATGGACCATTAGGTAAAAAAAAATTATTGTGGCGATCGACTACTTCATGAAGTGGGTCAAGGCTGAGCTACTTGCTCGAATCACTAAGAAGAATACCCATGAATTCATTTGGAGGTGCATCATTTATCACTTCAGCTTGCCTCGGGTCATTGTAACCGACAATGGTTGACAGTTCGATAATGACTCTTTCAAAAATTTTATCAGAAGTTATATATTGACCAGTGATTCACCTTAGTTGGACATCTCCAGACAAATAGAGATATTGAGGTGATCAATCGAACCATCCTTCAGAGCTTGAAGATCTAATTGGATAAGGTCAAAAGACTTTGGGTAAACGAACTACATAGTATTCTTTGAGCCTACCATACCACACGCCAACTCCTGACCAACAAGATGCCGTTCAATCTTGCCTTGGGGACCGAAGTAGTCATCTCCTTTGAGGTACTCCTATCCTCGCACTGGGTAGAGATCTTTGATGCACAAAGGAATTTAGAAGACCAAAGACGAACCTAGATCTCCTATCAAGGAGAAGTCGTGAGTCTGAATGATGGTATATCAGTGGGGTGTTGCATGCTATTATAACTCCAGCGTGAAGGAGGAGTACTTCAACCTAGAGATCTAGTGCTCAGAAGGGCTGAGAAGGACCTTACTGCATCATCAAGGTAGTGCACTTTGCAACCTATTATCTGGAGTGGTTAGACGGGATGCTTCTCTCTCACACTTGAAATTCTACCAATCTTTGACCTTACTATTGGTGAGATGTATCATGTAAAGCTAATGCATCTTATATTTAGTCAATATATGTTGATATTAAAAAACATACCTTCACAGGGCATGCAAGCTATACTATAAGAGAAATAAATAAATACAAAAGGAGATTACATACTCTCAACTCTCATAAACTTCTCTCTCTTAACAAAAAGCTCTCGACCCTCCCTTACAAAGCTCTCAAAGAACCCAAGAAGACTGTCCTGCGGGCTATGCTCACTCATGTTTTCATCGATGCTCAGTTTTTTACACCGTCTGCTCCTTATAAAGTCTCGAGACCATGTCAAGTATGCGTACACGAGTTTTGCTAGGACTTTGCCTTCTTTTCGCATAAAAATAGTATCTAAAACGAGTCCCAAACATATCCAAAATCCCTATAGACCATGCGTAGACCACCGCACAACTATCCCATGTGAACCAAGCTATGGATCAAAGCCTCTCCACATGTGCCACATGTCGCGCACTCATCCATGTGCTTGTGAGCCATGTGAAATTGCCCCTAGACTATAGTGGTCCAAGCCTCGTGCGTGGACCATGATTTCTCCCATGGACTACGTGAAGTGGGCTCGTGCACCTGCAGGGCCTGTGTGCTGCAGGCTGCCTGCTTGTGGGCTTCTCCTCTTGGGCCTCATATTGTTAGGCTTCTCCATCTTGGACTGTTGTGAATTGAATTCAAGATGCCAAAACCTAATAATTTTATCTTGACTCGACATTTGACCTCCACATAATTTTAAGAGCTTTTAGATGATCTCGTCCTTATGCCTTGGGGTAAATACTTAGCTATTCATGGATGGACAAACAGAAGAGTCGAGCTAGACCGTTTGATCCCATCTTCATCATATATTGTGATCTATCTGATCTGAGACTTGCTCGAAATAGCCTCATGCGGTAATAGAAACTTTACTCTACAATATTACCTATCATTCTCTTGAGTCTTCCATCTCATGTTCAATCCACCTATACCTGAAGCTCTATCACGTTTTGAGCTTCCACTGGCTCCTAAAGCTCCATCTCGTGTTGAGCTCTCTGTCAAGAGATAATATCCTCCATACCTCTTTTCCTTCAACACAATTCTACTGTCGTGCAAAATCTTCAGAATTTCATTATCAGTTCTTCACTTGTAGCTGCTTGAATCCAGTCTACTCAATGAAATTAGATTACTCCTAAATTATGTATGTATCGCACCTCATCCAATTTCTTCATTATTCCATCATGAGTCTGTAAGTTGACAGTCTCAATATCTTTGATCGTACAACTCAATCCATCCAACAGATGCACGGTGCCCTCACTGCTCTCTAGAGAGTCAAATAGCTCCTCTCTATAACAAACATGATATGAATATATAGAATCTAAAATTCACTATAGAGAAGAAGTAGATATCTCATCAGTCACTAGAAGAACATCATCATTTTCTTCTGTATCACTATCTTGGACTACTGCTGTTGGGTATAAAATACCCCCCAGCCGAAGTTCGTATCTGGAGTGACCCTCCCGGGACTCTTCTGACTTCCGACTCTGGGTGACGTCTTTCTGGACCTCTCCAGCGGCCGAGCTTCCGCAATGTTCCCAAGTTCTGTCGATGGATAAACTCCCACAACTCCTCCCACAAGTGTCGATCGGATTCTCCCAACGGACGAACTCCTGCCGCATCTCCCGGGCTTCTCCAACGATAAGCTTCTTCAGTCGTCTATCAGGCTGCTCCAAGTGCTCTCTGGATTTCACTATCGGCCGACCTTCTATAATGGTCAACCGTTCTCCGGACCTCTTCCAGATCTTTTTCAACAGGATTCGATCAACTCCAATCCGAATTTCCTCCAGAACTTCGTCAATGGCCGAACTTTCCCAACAGCAGATCTCTACGACAGACGGACTCCCTCCAAGTTTCTACGACGGTCGACTGCCTTCAAGGCTTCATCCGAGCTCCTACGGGAGCCGGACCTCTGCCCTGAATTCTTATTGCAGGTAGACTTCATCCGAGCTCCTACGGGAGCCGGACCTCTGCCCCGAATTTCTATTGCAGGTAGACTTCATCCGAGCTCCTACGGGAGCCGGACCTTTGCCCGAATTCCTATTGCAGATAAACTTCATCCGAGCTCCTACGGGAGCCGGACCTCTGCCCCGAATTTTTATTGCAGGTATACTTCATCCGACCTCCTACAAGCGGCCTACCCGAACTTCTACTACGAGCGACCTATCCTGAGCTCCTACGGGAGCCAGACAGTCTACTCCGAGCTCCTACTACAAACGATCTACTCTGAGCTTCTGCCACAGATAGTCTACTCCGGGCTCCTACTACAAACGATCTACTCCGAGCTTCTGCCACAGGTGGTCTACTTCGAGTTTCTACTACGAGCGGTTCACATCGGATCTCTACTCGAATGGATTTCAGATGAACTCCCACCACGGACAAGCTCCAGCAGACGAACTTCTACGGCGACCGACTACCTCCAGTGTCTTCCATACCTCTCCGATCGTCGACCTTCAACAGCGTCAACCGACCTTCAACGGCGTCAACCGACCTTCAACGGCTCCAGCCAGACTTCAACAGTGTTCTACAGGCTCCTCCTACGGACAGGCTTCTACAACATCTTCTGAATTCAACCGTCGGACGACCTTCTATCGGACCCCTCATATAATCGGATCTCTCCAGCAGACAGCCTTCAAATAAGTTCCTACATCAGACCAACTCCAGCCGGGCTTCACCAACGGAAAGTCTCCGTCCGAGCTTCTACGGTAAAATAACTTCAACCTGCAGCGCCAACACCTAAGGCACCCGACGACAGTGGGCTCGTCAGCAATCTCGAAAACATCCGAGCTCTTCTCAGACAGAGAGCTACCCCGCTCCACTAGACACCCCTATCGAGCTTCGACCGATAGGCCCGGACTCCCTGACAGGCCACAATAATGGCCGCGACTCTGCTCCACTTCTTGTAACGGATCCCACGCGGCTCCATCATGCTCTGACAAGTCACGACAACGGACATCACTCCACTCTCCATAACAGGCTCCACGTGGCAGGCCACGGTGATGGCCACGACTCCATTCCATTACTCTCCATAACAAACTCCTCATTACCCTGAGCGACCCACTACCAGGCGGTTACAGGCGTCGCTATCAGTCTGTTACGCTCTCTGCCTATAAATAGGGACCCCCAG
>KE505696.1:110282-120541 GCA_000441515.1 Elaeis oleifera
ACATCTGCATTGAACATAACCAATATAACACTCTACTGTCAAGAGTAGTTAGCTAAGGCCAATGGGTATAAGTGTCCCTCCGACCTGAGATCACCACGGTGACTTACAAGCAACTCACTGTGCTTTGGTGCCGGACTGCCTGTATTTTAATATAAGTTCGAAAATTTTGGGTACAGTCAAGTACTTATGAAGTCGATGTGTAAGTCAAGATGGGATTGACCACTCCTGATTAACTTCAGGAAGAGAATGTCTCGCTGTGTTTCAATTTAGCAAAACCTAGGCCTGGGTAACCTCATGAGGAGTCACAGGATTTGCAAAATTTTGAGACACAATAGAGATAACTTATATGAGTATTGACAGCATACTCGAGGTCGTCTTGAGCATTGTTGATCAAAAGATGAATTATATGGTAACCATGGGTCAGGGTTCTTAGAATGTTGCTTTGCATATATTCGACCTATCTGGACGTCGGGAACCATTGCTAGATGGTAACTTCGACTGGTACAAAAATTGATTTCTGTACTATCGGCTTAGGTTCGAACCTATAGAGTCACACACATAAGAGGTTGTAACCTAATCAGATGGTTAATTGATGATTGAGAATCATTCTGAGGTTAAACAATCAATGTGATTGATGTTTGACCTAATGCAAGTGTTGCAGGAGGATCATTAGCAATTGGATTGCTAATTGGCTCAATTTGATTGAGCAATTGGGCTGAGATCAAGTCTAATTAAATATGATTTAATTAGAATTAGTTTAGATTTAATTAGATTAAGTCTAATTGGTTTATTGGATAAGCCAATTGCAAGAGAGAACAAGTCCCTATTTGACTAGGACTTGTATGCACCTAATTCCTAATTAAGTTAAGATTTAAATCAAATTAAATATGGTTTAATCTGATTTAATTGGACTCCTAGTTGGACTAGGATCATCATTAATTAGGTTGCAATTATTTTGAATTGGGTTCAAAGTGTTTAACCTAATCTAATAAGTATACTTGGCCAGAGAAGCTCATCTTCACCCTTATCATTGCAGCCCGAAGGCTTTGGCCTTATTCTAGGCACACCCCATTGTGATTTTGATCGATCAGCCTCTTAAGGCGATCTTGAATCGGCCCAATACATCTGGCCGACTGACAAATAGGTGATCAAACTCATGGAGTTTGAAGTAAAGTTTCAACCTTAGCCCTCTATTAAGGTCCAAATTTTGGCGGATTTTATTGTGGAGTGTACCATCTCGAAGGATCAAGACAGGCCCGAACTAGTCCAGGAAGAGATCGAACCTATTGAGCAAGGCTCCTCTAGAGAACTAGATGGATTCTGGATGATGCACGTGAATGGATCATCCTGCTCTGCTGGATTGGAAGCAGGCCTGCTACTCCTTGGATCGGAAGGATTTGTTACGGAGTATGCCTTATAGCTCGACTTTCCAACCACCAACAAGGAAGTTGAATATAAAATTCTCATCATTAGGCTAAGGATTGTGAAGGAGCTCGAAGTGTAGATGTTGAGGGTCTGCACCAACTCACAACTGGTGGTGGGATAAATAAAAGAAGATTATGAAGCACAGGAGGAAAATATGAAGAATTATCTACAAAAGATGAAAGACCTAACCTCCATGCTTGCTAACTTTGACATTCAACAGGTGCCTCAGTTGAAAATGCGAGAGCTGATCTATTATTTAAGCTAGCTACTTCAGAGCCTAAGGATCTATCTCAAAAATATTTTTGAAGTAATGAAGAAGCTCAGCACTGAAGAACCAGTCCCAATCTTGTAGAATGATGATGAACAATGTTGGATGGACCCTATATCTGCTTCCTATGAGATGGAACACCACCCTCAGATTCAAAGGAAGCATGAAAAATCAAATATTAAGTGCCTTGCTACTCATCAATCCAACCTACATGGATAGAAGACCTCAGCAACTAAAAAGTGAAGGTTAACCTATAAGACCGTCGAAGGTCCCTCACTTTTCAGCAAGTAGAGCTGATGAAGATCTTAGTCATGCGAGAAGCGAAGGTAAACCTAAGAGTATTTCCTAGTAAGACAACCCAAGAGATGATGTTGTTTAAATAAACTAAAATTTAAATAAGATATCTACTGTTTTTGCAAAACAGTGAAGTGATAATGTATGCTGAAAATTATGTGATTAAATAAACTAAAATACAAAGAGATGATGAGCAAAAGAGCAAACAAATAGCAAAACAAATATCATAATTTTTATAGTGATTTGGTGCCCCCGGCACCTACGTCCACTTTCTAAGACTCACTTTGAAATTTCACAATAATCTATCTAAAATTACAGTCGAATAGTTTTTTTTGGACTCACTATTTAAGATCTAATTAGTTTTACATCGGATCACCAACTACAACCAACACAAAGCCATCTCTTAGCTTACAATCCCATTTTCAGGCTTGGATGAGCCTATCCCTTAGTTTCAAAATCCAATTGAAGCTAGTTACAATGAAAGATGAAAGAAAAGAATAATGAAACACTAAAGCTCTTTTAATGAGCAGATTTGAAGTCGATGAAGCTTGGTTGTTGAGTGCTTGAATGCTTGCAGTTAAAACTCTTGAATGCTTTTTTAATGATCTCACAAAAATCAAGAGGAACTAGGTTGGAAGTTAGTGAGCTCTATTGAGTACAATGAATACTGAAAGGTCACTCTTTTTCACTTTGAACACTTTAAACAATCACACCTTTTTATTTTCTTGACTTTCTTTTTATATTTGAATGATTTCCACCAAGTTTGATGTTGTTTGAGCACAAAACTAATCATTTTTATCTATTAGAGATGAAATATAGCCATTGGAAGAGTTTTGTAAAAAATCTAGGCTACTACAGAATAAGCCGTTATGGCTGTCAGGACTTCGTGAGATGACTCAGACTAACTTCGAGTTGACTTGGCTGGTCTTTGAGTTGACTCAGATAGTTTTCGAGTCAGCTCAATCTCAGACGGTAGAAATATGGCTCTTTGCAATTCAGGTCCTATGAGATCGACTCATCTTGATTTTTCTTTGAGTCGACTCGATTTCTTTCGAGTCGACTCAAAAATATTTTGAGTCGACTTAGTCTCAGGCTATAGAAAGTTATTTTTTGTTCTCTGAGATAGAGTCAACTTGACTTATTTCGAGTCATCTTGATATCATGCCAGCCACTGCTGTGTGCCATCTTTAAAACATGCTAGAATCGATTCTTTTCCATCTTGAGTCTACTCAATCTCTTTCAAATAATCTTTTTATATAAAATTTGACTCCAACTAATGTCTCATTGACTCAAGGTGTTCTCAATTTATTTCAACATTTCAATGGTGCTTTACATTTACAAAAGCATTCTTAAGAAAAACTTGAGAAATATTAGTATTCCTCTATACTTCAATGTTTGGTCATCATCAAAATTATCCTTGGGGTCAACAATCTTTCTCTTTTTGATGATGATAAAATATTGAGCATATGCAAAAGAATAACGCAAATCTCACTAAAATTAAATCAAATATAGAGTATGAATGGATTTATAGAAATTTAATCATGATACTCAATTCTATATAATTAAGTATGATTTGTAAAAATTTCGATTAGCAATACTTGAGCACTTTTCTCTCCCTCAAGGAGTGCTCCTCTTTAATTCAAACTCTTCTTGTTAGAGATTTTTAAAACTCTTAAAATTTTAAAGTTTTAATCCAAAGTTTTCATAATTCATTTTGCATTATAGCTCTTTATCTCTTCTTTCTCTCCCTTTTGTCATCATCAAATTAAGCAATGAGGCACAATGACAATAAAGCAAAAGTGCATTGCATCAAAGAATTAACTATTACATTTCATATATGTGTATGGCTTTACAAAAAGGGACTTTAAGCAATATACAAATGATTAAGGACTAATACAAAGATAAACATGTTTGTATTATTTAAAAAGGTGCTATTCAAAAATACAATACTTGATGACGTTCAAAACAAACATAAAAGACTAAAAGACATAGTTTCAAATCCTAAGAAAGCTACTCCTCATCTGATGGAAACTCGATGATGGATTCAGAGAATGAGGAAGAGGGTGCCAATCTCTTGCTCCGGATCCTTGCAAAGGGCCTAAGGCAGATAGCTAGGAGGAAAGCCAGTGCCAGTTCTAACAGAGGCACTGAAGGGGGGGTCTAACAGTGGATGAGTGAGGCTGACTAGAGGAGGGTCTAGGCCGGATAGTAGGTGGGATATCCGAGCTATGAGTTGATCAATCTGTGCCTCAATCCTCTTAATAGTAGTGATGACAATCTCCATGCTGTCGTGTTGTGAAATGATAATCTTCTTAACTCTGCTTGCAATTTTGGCGGCCTCTACATTCAAATGCTCGACTTGTTGAGATAAATCAAGTATCTTACTCTGAGTATTTTTCAAAATTTCCAATCTTTGGGACTAGCTACTAATCTGCTGACTAAGATGCTCAAATTGTCACTCAGATGAAACTCTTTACTCCTCAAGACTCCGAGTGACCTGCAGCTGAAAATTAGTAATAACTCTTCTATTTTCTTCATCACCCTCTCCATAGCTTATTCTACACCCTTTCATAATGCATGGAGGGTGTGGGGTGAGAGGCTGAAGCTGAAAAATACTGTGATATTATTGAGGAGATGCTGAAGAGGGGCCTGCTGCTGATGGTGAGCTAGGTGTAGCAGCTGAAAAGGAGGAGAAGGTGGTCTTTATGGCTCAAAATCATCCAAGTGCTCTTTCTCTTCACCCTCAACTTCTCCTCTAGCTTGCTCCTGTCTTGACTCCATCTGAATCTACCTGCTCTGAACCATATGAATCTTCATGCGGTGCAAGATCTTGACATTAAAATAATCAGTACGCATGAGTTCTTTGAAGTCTTCTCCCTCAAGATCAATTTGAAAGTCTTTGAAATTAAGTAAATACCATGCTATATGAGAGACAAGCTTTTGATCTATTTGCCACATCTTTGATTTGTTGAAGCATCAATGAGGGTATGTTCATCGTAGTCCCTTGAATCAAGTAGAACATTACTGCCAGCTCTCTCTTAGCAGCCCAATCTTAACATTCGATTTTAGGGAAGAATATGTAGCTGACTATACTGTGCAGTAGCCTCATCTCCATAGATAATTGATTTGCAATTACTTGCTCAATATTTGATATATTTTTCCTCTCCAACATATATTTTAAAGCTTCAATTTTGTCATCTAAGTTTAGGTAGCAGATTCCTATCCTAGGCACTTCCAAGATCTGATCAAGTTTTCTCTCAGATAAAGAAATCTACATCCCTTTACCATTGACTCAATAGATTCTCTATTATCCCTTACATTTTCAAAGAACTCTCACACAAGATTTAGGTAAGTTGGTACCTCAAGAGGGCACATCTTTTCCCAACCTTGCTATCATATCCAGTTACCAATCCGAAAATGCTCAACATCCAAAAATTAAAATCCACCTTCCTCCCAATTGTGACAACTCTCGTAGCCATGAACAATCGAGGAAGAGGGGTGGAGAGTGAGAAGGAGCAGACGGTCCTTCAAAAGCCTCCTGCCGATGCTTCGCCCTTTTTTCAACTGATCGTGAGTCCCTCTGGCACTTGCTCCTGACAGATTTAGTCTTGGGTGCCATGGGGTAGCTCAGATTCACCAGAAAAGTGAACTGAAGAGAGAATCGAGGGAGTTTGGAGGGAGTCAAAGTGAGTCAATGTGGGTTTGGAGAGAGATGGCTCGAAAAAATAGTGAAAGATAAAGGTGAATAGGGTTTACAGAACCCTTAAAAAATTGGATTCCGACGAACAAATTGAGTCAAATTTTTACTCGAGTCGACTCAAGCATGACTCGACTCAGATTTATATTTGAGTTGACTCGAGCATGAGTCTTAAACATCTTATTATTTCACTGATTATTCAATGCACTAGGGACATTGGAGGTTTTCAAAAGAGTTCAATCAATGGTTATGTAGATAAAATTTATTATTTGAGTTGGGATCAATTAGTTTGGTAAAGAAGATGAGATCTAATCAAAGTGATAGCAAGTCCCTAGATCTCTTCTAATGATACTAAACCTCTCCTTCTTAAGAGATTTAGTAAAAATGTCAGCTAATTGTTTATTTGTGGGTACAAATTCAAGCATTACATCATCATTTTGAATATGATCTCTTATGAAATAATATCTTATTTTAGTGTGTTTCAATCTTGAGTGTTGAATTAGATTTTTAGTTAAGTTAATGATGCTTATATTGTCATATTTTATTAGAATTTTGTTAAGTTTAATACCAAAATTTTTAAGTTGTTGCTTAATCCATATGATTGAGTACAATAACTTTCGACAGTGATATATTCGGCTTCGACTATTGATAATACTATAGAATTTTATTTCTTACCAAATTATGAAATTAAATTAACATTAAAAAATTGGCAAGTGCTACTTGTACTTTCTATCTAATTTACAACCAATAAAATTAGCATCAAAATATTCTATTAATTCAAATAGAGATAGCTTATCATACCATAGTCTTATATTTATAGTTTCAGATAAATATCTAATATTCTTTTCACTATAATTAAACAAATTTTTTAGGATTTCATTGATATCTGGTATGCATACAAATACTCAACATAATATCTAATCTACTTACAGTAAGATAAAGTAGAGATCTTATCATACTTTTATATAATTTAGTATCAACTTTCTTACCTCTTTCATCTTTGTTAAGTTTATAAGAGGAACTCATGATTGTGCTCATTGATTTTGAGGTCTCCATTCTAATTTTTTTTCTTATATATTTTATTTGATTGATGAAGATTTCATTTTATTTTGCTTAATCTGGAGTCTGAAAAGAAGTTCAGTTCTCCTATCATGCTCATCTCGAACTCACCCAACATCAACTTGGCAAATTCTTCACAAAGAGATTTATTAGTACACCAAAATTATGTCATCTACGTAAATTTGTACTATTAATAAATCATCATTTCTTCTTTTCAAAAATAGTGTTTTATCAATATTCTCTCTAGTGAATTTATTTTCTACTAGAAATTTATTCAATCTTTCATACCATGTATGAGGTGCTTATTTTAAACCATATAGTGCCTTGTATAACTTGTAAACATGATTAGAGTAGATATGATTTTCAAATCCTGATGGCTATTCTACATAAACTCCTTCAATTATATAATCATTTAAAATATACTTTTAATACTCATTTGATCAAGTTTGAAGTTCATAAAATATGAAAATACATGTAGTAATCTAATTGCTTCTAATCTTGCAACTGGAGCAAAGATTTTATCAATATCAATACCTTCCTCTTGATTACATCCTTTAACGATCAATCTAGTTTTATTTTAATAATAATTCTATTTTTATCTAATTTATTTCTCAAAACTCATTTAATTCTAATCACTAGATAGTTGTTAGATCTTTCAGTTAAAGACCAAAGTTTATTTCTTTCAATTGATTTAGTTTCTCTTGCATAGCATTTATCCAATTTGAGTTAGTTTTAGCCTCTTCAATAGTTTTGAGTTCAATTTGAGATACAAATGTTAGATAATTATTTATATTTCTTAAAGAAAATGAGTTTTTATCCCTTGAGATAGATCACTTATAATTAAGTCTTTTGAATGTCCATGAGCATACCTTTACTCTTTAGGTAAATCATCCTTTTAGCTTGGAGTGGGTTCTTCATGCTTCTTCTCTTCGTCATCATTCTTTATATCATCTTCTTCATTTTGGAAAAGATCATCCTTTAGAGTGAGATTGTCCATTTTGTTATCCAAAATTTTTGTATTTTTCTCTAAAATATCTTTTTTTCTAGGAGATTTGTCATTAGATTTATTAAAAATTATATGAGTAGATTTTTCAACAATAAAAATTCTTTTATTCAAGACTCTATATATCTTGCTTGATGTGAAGTATCCTAAGAAAATACCATCATCCGACTTGATATCTAATTTTTTTAAATTATCCTTTCCATTATTTAGTATAAATATTTACAACTAAAATATAAAATAGCTTATGTTTGGTTTCTTTTCTTTCCAAAATTCATACAATTTTTTTTTAAAAATAGATCGAACTAAAATATAATTTAAAATATAACTAGTTGTGTTAATATATTCTATCGAAAAATATCTAGATAAATTACTTTCACATAACAAGATGCGTGCTATTTCTTCTAATGTACAATTTTTTCTTTCTACCACTCCATTTTATTGAGATATTCTAGATATAAAAAAATTATGATCAATTCTATTATCATTACAAAATTTTTAAAATACTGATTTTTAAATTCGGTGCTATGATCACTACAAATGCATATAATGGATGTATTGTTTTCATTTGAAACTTTTTGATAAAATTTGATAAAAATTGAAAATACTTTATCTTTTTGTGTTAAAAATAAAATCTAAATAAATCTTGAAAAATCATCTACAATACAAGTTCATATCTTTTACCTCCCATGATAACTTCAGCCTAAAAATATTTTGAGAGATTACTTTCACATAATATAGTTTGGGCCATTTCTTTTAAAGTTCTATTCTTTCTTCAATAATCTCATTTTGTTGAGGTATTCTAGAAGCAGAAAAATTATACTCAATATCCTTTTCAATATAAAAGTTTTAAACTACTAGATTTCAAATTTAGTTTTATTATCGCTTCTAATAGATATGATTGTTAGATTCTTTTCATTTGAAATTTTTCGATAAAATTTAGTAAAACAAAATTACTTTATCTTTTAAGCTAAAATAAAATCTAAATAAATCTTAAAAAATCATCTACAATACAAGTCTATATCTTTTACCTCCCACGCTTGTAGTCCTAATTGGTTCAAATAGATCTATGTAAAGTAGTTCAAGAGGTCTAGAGATTGAAATAAGATTTTTAGATTTAAAGAAACTTCTAATTTATTTTTAATTAACATACATCACAAATTCGGTTCTTTCAAAATGAAGCTTTAGTAATCCTTTCACAAGATCTCTTTTAACTAATTTGAAAATCAAATCCGTACTAGCATATCCTAATCTACGACGCCATAGTCAACTAGTCTTTTGATTTTGATATTCGTTACAACTAGACATTGGCTATTCTTTATAAAATGATCATCTAGATCAATCATGTGGTATTTCCATATCTATATTCAATAAGAATGATGTCATTATCACTGGGCTAGACACAATGCATATTAAAGATTCAAAAATTATTTTAAATCCTTTATCACAAAATTGGCTGATACTCAACAAATTATGCTTTATATCATCTACTAAAGTATATTTTCTATTTTAGCGGTAGAAGTGATGTAGATATTATCAATTTCTATGATATGCCTTTTATCGTTATCGTCAAAGGTTATCACTTCTTCTTTCTTAGCCTCAAGGATGACAAATTGCTTCCTATCACCCATCATATATCTTAAGTAGCCACTATCAAGGTACTATTTTTTTTCTTTTTTTGGCTGTAAGACACATCTACAAGCAAAAATCAAGTAGAAGCTTTAGCTATCTAAGTCATCTTGGATCTTTTAGGATTAGTTGCAATATTTCTTTAAGAACCCAAACCTTCTTATCTTTTAAATGTACTAATATATCCTTCGATAGTAAGGAATCAAATGCCAGAGAATTTATTTCTAATAGATATTATTATTAAAAATTTGATACTAAAGTCTCAATTATTCATCTTATTGGATTATTATCTAAAGCTAAATTTGTACTATATCTGGTTGATGTTAGAAAATCGGGTAGGCAGTATGTGTAAATTTCAAAACTTTAAAAACAGGCAGTGAAAATAAACGGGTTAAACCCTCTAACTCCATATACTAAATACCAAATCTAAACCTATCCAAGCATAAGGAAAGCACATATTATTAATTGAATTTAAAAAAAATTAATGAGATCAGATCTTATTACCTTTGCGTGGGTAGAAATTCATCGCTATTGATGATCTCGGATTCATAGAAGGTTGAGCCGCATACGTGTCCGATCTCTACAGATATCCATCAGAATCGATCTCGAACTTTTTTCTCATATGAGATTCTTTTTCTCATGAAAATTTTGGCCTTGACAACTTTGATCAACTCATTTGATCTTAACTGCGAGATCAACTCCTTGATCTGCAGCCTTCTTCTTCTTCTCCTCGATCCTTGATCTCTAAGTCACTAGAACTTCTTCTAGGCATGTGGAAGAGAGAGCACCCAACTTTTGAGCATGAAAAGGATGAAAATGATGAGAAGAGGCATGGAGATGGAGAGAGGGAGAGTTTTGTTGATCAAAAATTATTTATGAAACCTTAT
>KE505696.1:128845-139929 GCA_000441515.1 Elaeis oleifera
GATCAAAATTTATTCTATGAAATCCTAGAGACCACCCTTTATATATAGACACTGTCCTGACACATTAGAAATTCAATTATCTTAAAAGGTAGATTCTTATCTCATAAGAATCTTCTACCTTTTTAATCTGATTTATATCAAATAAAATCAGATATAAATGATAATTAATCAGCCCCTTTAAGTATGTACAAAAAGTATCATGAGAATATATGTCAGGTAGTTGGGGCGCCAACTCTTGGTACCCCACAAAGGGATCTCTAGCCATAAAGATGGGAATGGACCCCACTCTTTCTCCTCCATACCATGACACATAAGAGGGGTGGGCCCTTTAGGATATGGCATACAATAATTTTCAAAAGAAAAAGATGTGCCTCTCAATCTTTCATCTATTCCACATGCACATTTAGAGATAATCAGGAGATAAAGAAGAGATAGTGTTAGAATAATTATGCTAACTAATTGACTTAATCAAATTTTTTGGGCTCATAATTAAGAGTCCAATTAAATTCAAATAGATTTAGGTTAGGTTCAAGACTATAGACTTGATTGAATCGAAATCTTGAGAAGAATTAGGTTTAACCGTGTGCTAGCATGGTTCTCATAAACCTAATAGGATTTCAATAAATCGTAATCCAATTCAAACTTCATAAGCCCAATTGGCAAATTTGAGATTAAATCCCTTAACGTGTAACCCCATAGGTTCCATTCTATCTAGTAATATGATATATTATGATCTCTATCACAATATCATCAAAACTTTATTCGATGGATTGAAATATTTTCAATTCTACCCTTAGAGAGCCATCGATCATCAAGATGATGCCCGATGAGTCTCATAATCTACCAGTGATATCTAGTAGTATATAGTGACAATGTAGTAGATGAAAGTATGAATCTTTGGGTATAGTTATCGTATAATTCAGTCTTTCTATCGTGAGTTCCGATTGGACGGAGGTTATGAAGAACTTGTCAAACACCATCATCAGTCATATGCTAGATTGGCTCGACTCGAGTTCAATTGTGAATCTGTAAAATTTTTTTTCAGTATTCATACTTGCTTTGGTCAAAGACTTTTTGAACTCAGTCTCGCAAATCATACAGGACTTCTCCTTTTCTATCAAAGTTGATAGATTCTATCTAGGTGCATCCTACTCCAAACAGCAAACCTGAACCTATTAAAGCAACATACACAGTAAGGATCCGAATGGCTAGAGATCAAAAAAATGTACAGTCAAATCCAGTAGCCTCACTGCGAATAGTCAATGATACTACAGGTCAAAAGACCATTCATCCCATTGCAGCATCAAGAAGATCAATGATGAGTGAGTAGACATCCATGTGATTCTCATATTGATCATGCTCAGTGTAAGTTATTCTCTAACAACTATCTGCATCTTCATTCCAGCATCCCTACACCGTAGACCCGAAACTCATCTACCCACAAGGGAGGTGAACCGTGTATCGATCTCAAATGGATTGATCACTATCCTCTGTGATGATCTTTTGATCGGAAGTATTTAAAATTAACCACTAATTAATGTATGTCTTAAATTCTTAACTCTTTAAGAATATACAAAAATTATCTTTATTAATTTTTAGGATAAATCATGGATACATAAATATGATTATAATGAAAAAACTCTTTATTGATAATAAAAAGATTACAAGTATAAGTATAGGCCCTAGAATTATATAATGTGTCAGCCAACAATTGGCTTCTAGGACACAAATCCAACACCTAAGTCATCTGGGATCCTTTAGGATTAGTTGCGATATTTTCTTTAAGAACCCAAACCTTCTTATCTTTCAAATGTACTAACATATCCTTCGACAGTAAGGAATCAAATGCCAGAGAATTTATTTCTAGTAGATATTATTATTAAAAAATTGATACTAGAGTCCCAATTATTCATCTTATTGGATTATTATCTAAAGCTAAATTTTGTACTATATCTGATTGATGTTATAAAAGTTTTTGAAAATCTAATTCACTTTTCTCTTGGATTGTCTATTAAGATAACACAATCCAAAAGAAGCTCACTAGATTTCTCAATCTGCCCATTAGAGCCTGGAGCTAGCTTCCCTTCATCGTTGCCCTCAACCATCTGATTTGAGAAGGGTGACCCGTGCCCCTCGATCTCGCTTAAGGAGAAATGAATGATGTAATGAGCATGAACCCACTCCTCCTTCTTCTCTTTCACCTTCTTCTTCTTCTCAGGACTCCTTCGCAAGCAGATTTGCATTTTGCCAACCTAGAAAGGGATCTAGACGGTGAATATGCTAGACCAGAAGCTTCAAGAGATGCACCACTACCTTGAAGCCCTCCACTAGCACTAGTTGGCTCCAAGAGGAGAGCTCTTGTTTGCCACTTGCCCTCCTTCATAAACTAGATCATGAGGGAACTGATCCTTTACCGCTTCAAAGCACCATCAATGGGGGTTTATGGCAGCACCATTGACCCCTACGACCACTTAGAGAGCTTCAAGGCCCTCGTGATATTGCAAGAAGCCTCAGATGCCTTGCTGTGCAAGTCCTTTCCTACCACTCTCTAGGATGCTACTCAGGTCTAATACACTAGGCTCCAACCGAACTCCATCCATTCCTTTGAGGATTTCGATCGTCTATTCGCTACATAATTCTAGAGTAGTAAAATGCCAAGAAATGATATTGTTGCCCTCTTCTCCATCTAGCAGGAGGATGAAGAGTCTCTTTAAATCTATATGAGCTACTTCAAGGCAGCCATATTGAAAGTTCACAATCTAGACCACTCGGTCACAATGTTAGCCCTTAAGAAGGGCTGAAGGTGAGCAACTTCTACTTCTTCTAGTTGAAGAAGTTTCTCTACAATTTTGCTGACTCCTCATTTGTGCCAATAAGTATATCGATGCCAAGGAAGGGATGGCAGAGAAGGAGAAGAACAAGGCAGAGTGAAAAGGGCTAGGGAGGATAACGTTGTTCCCTAGTCGAAGAAGCAAAAGGGTGACGGGAGCCTCCCCATCGATCTCAAAGCCCTCAATGCTTCAAGAAGTTTATGCCTTTGAACAATTCTTAGAGGCAAGTTTTGATGGAAAGAAAGATTGAGATATAGGCTGTTGGCCTAGGAAGATGAGGCAATGATCTTGACATGACCCAAAGAAGTCCTACCACTTCCATCGAGACTATAGGCATGATACTAAGGATTGTTTTCTCTTAAAAAAAAATTAAGCCCTTATCTGGTGAGGTTATCTGTGGACCTATGTCGACTACCCAAAGGATGCCAAAGCTTCAAGCCCTGAGCTCTAGCCTATGCCCAAGCCTCCGGTCTACAATAGGCCCACCGTTGGAGTCATTCACACTATCATGGGATGATCTACAGTTAGAGGCACAAGCTCATCCTTGAGGAAGGCCTATGCCCATGTGGCCTAGGTGGGGGCCCCTACACCAAAACGGTAGAGGTTAGAGGAGGTCATCTCTTCCTTTGACACCAATACTGAAAATGTCCAGACCCTCCTGACAATGCTGTAGCTGGTTTCATGACCATTGCAAATTATGTTATAAAAAGAATTTTAGTGGATAAAGAAAGCTCTATAGATATCTTATTTTATGATGCCTTTTGTAAGATGACTATGCTTATAGACCAACTCTAGGAGACCAATTCTCTTTAGATGGTTTCTTAGGAGATGTTGTCTCCATCAAAGGCATCATAACCCTACTTATGACCCCAAGACAATGCTCGAGGCAAGCCATGCTCATTCTTGACTTTCTAGTGGTGAAGATAGCCTCAGCCTACAATGCGATACTACGGAGATCTAATTTGAATGCTTTCTAAGCAATCATCTCCACTTACCACCTATTGGTAAGGAGTGTGTTACTTTTGAGGTGATCAAGCTCTGGTTAGGCATTGCTACATTGCAACTTTCAAGGGCAAGAAGCTAAAGGAGATACTGCCTATTAAAGGTTTCAACGTCCATGATGAGCGAAAGCAATAGTGTGGGAGCCGATTGAGTAGCTTATCTTGATCCCCTTGAATGAATTTGATCCAAATAGAATGGTCTAGATTGAAGCATAGCAAGATGAAGCCTCCTGAACTAGGCTCCTGGACTTCTTGTGAGCCAATGCTGATGTCTTCATATGGTCAGCCACAGAGATGCCCAGCATCAACTTGGAGGTTATGGGGCACCATTTGTGTGTTGATATGTTATATCAACTAATGCAGTAGAAGAAGTGGCGCTTTGCCTCAGAGCGCCAACAATCCATCAAATAGGAGGTGGATAAGCTCCTAGTGGCAAGATTCATTCATGAGGTGGACTATCTCGAGTAGTTGGTGCATGTCATTCTTGTCTAGAAGACAAATGATAAATAGTAGATATCAATAGACTTTACTGATTTAAATAAAGCTTGTCTGAAAATAACTTTTTTTTGTTCAGGACAGACCAGCTCATCAATGATACAAATGCTCAGCTTCATAGATGCCTTCTTTGGATATAATCAAATCTGGATAGCACTTGAAGATAAGTAGAAGATCTCGTTTATCACTGATCAAGGGCTATACTATTACAAGGTTATGCCCTATGATTTGAAGAATGTAGCAGCCATCTACCAGCATCTCATTAGCAAGATCTTTAAGGATCAGTTTGGTTGCAATATGAAGGTCTATGTTGACAACATGCTAGTAAAAAATTGCCAAACAGAACAGCATGTGGTGGATGTCAAGAAAATCTTCAAGATCTTAAGGAAGTATCGCATGAGGCTCAATTCAAGCAAATGCATCTTTGGGGTAGCCTCAAAAAAATCCCTCGATTTCATGATTACCCACTATGGGATTGAGGCAAATCTAGAGAAAATCTAAGTCATCTTAAAATGTCACTACCAAGGATTGAAAAAAAGTGCAGTGCCTCACGGGATGAGTGGTTACACTAAACAAATTTGTGGCAAGGTTAGTGGAGAAGTGCTTGCCATTCTTCAAGGCTCAGAAATAGATCAAGACTTTCAATGGAAAGCAGAGTGCCAAGCCACCTTGATCAACTTTAGAAGTACCTTATCTCGGCTCCACTCCTAACCATGCCATCTACCAGGGAGATGTTGTACTTGTACCTTGCCATCTCCCCTATAGCCATAAGCTCGATTCTTTCGAGAGGAAGACGATATGCAGAAGCCCATCTACTATGCTTGCAAGATATTATGGGACACAGAGGCCAAATACCCTTAGATGGAAAGATTGCCTATGCTTTGGTGATCTTTGTGAAGGCTTTGACTCTACTTCAAGGCACACTCTATCACTGTATTGATTGATCAATCCCTAAGGTAAGTCTTACAGAGGCTTGACACTTCACAAAGGTTGACCAAGTGAGCTGTAGAGCTTGGAGAATTTGATATTCACTACCGACCCGACCATCTATTAAGGTCTAGGCATTGATAGATTTCTTGCAGAGTGTACACTCTTAAAGGAGATCGAGGCTACACCAGAACTTCTGACTTTACACCAATGAGCCGTTGGATGCTACATGTTGATGGATTGTCTAACATCGGAGGTGCCTGAGCTAGGCTAATCCTCACCAGTCCCAATGGCATTATAGCAGAGCATGCCCTCTGCTTCAATTTCAAGACTTCAAATAATGAAGCACTCTTAGCTAGACTGAGGCTCACTCAGGATTTTAGAGGTCAATACCTTCAGATCCTTAGCGACTCCTAACTGGTGGTTGGCCAAGTTTGAGGAGAATACAAAGCAAGGACATCTTCCATGGAAAAGTATCTATAGAAGATACAAGAAATAACCCTTCTTTCAATAAGTTTGAGATTTTACAGATACCTAAGTCGGAGAATGCTCGGATGGATTTGTCATCGAAGCTGGCGACCTTAGAAAATGCTAATATTTAGAGGCTAGCCTACATGGACTATGAACCAAGATGGATGGACCCGCTAGCTAGGTACATGTAGGAAGGGTTGCTACCAGAAGATCTAGCTGAAGCTTGAAGAGTTAAATTCTAGTCCATGTGGTATGTGATGCTCGAGGGAAAGCTCTACGAGCTATCCTTCTTTATGCTTCTTCTCCACTTTCTTTGACCCTTCAAGGCAGAATATGCTTTGCATGAAGTCCATGAAGGGCATCTGCAGCAACCACTTGTGGGCAGGGCTTTGGCATACAAAGTCATATGGCAAGGATATTATTGGCTGAGCATTCATAAGGATGCAATTGAGTTTGTGAAGTACTGTAATCAATGCTAATGACACTCCAATATTCAGCATCTGTCAATGGCTCTGCTCACTTCAATCAGCTCTTCTTGGCCGTTCGCTCAGTAGGAGATGGACATCCTTGACATTTTTTCATAGGCTGCTAGATAAGAAAATTTTTCATTATAGCGATCGACTACTTCATCAAATAGGTCAAGACTGAGCGATTTTTCCGAATCACTGAGAAGAATGCCCACAAATTCATTTGGAGGTGCATCAGTTGTCGCTTCAGCTTGCCTCGAATCATCATAACTGACAATAGTTGATAGTTCGACAATGCCTCTTTTTAGAAATTTTGTCAATAGTTATATATTGACCACTAGTTTACCTCAGTTGGACATCTCCAGGCAAATAAAGAAATTGAGGTAACCAATCAGACCATCCTTTAGAGCTTGAAGATCCAACTGGACAAAGTCAAAAGACTTTGGGTAGATGAACTACATAATATTCTTTGGGCCTACCGTACCACACACCCTCCTAATAGACAAAATACCATTCAATCTTGCTGTCAAGACCAAAGTAGTCATCTCCTTGGAGATAGGCCTACCCTCACACTGGGTGGAGATCTTTGATGCACAAAGGAATTCAGAAGACCAATGGATGAACCTAGATCTCCTAATAGAAGTTAGGGAGAAGTCGTAAGTCTGAATGATGACATATAAGTGGCATGTTGCATGCTACTAGAACTCCAAATTGAAGGAGAAGAACATTCAACCTAAAGATCTGATTCTCAGGAGGGCCGAAGTCAGTCAGCTAATGGAACAAAAAAGCTTTTACCCAATTAAGAAGGACCTTACCGCATCGCTGAGGCAGTGCACTTCGAGACCTATCATCTAGAGTGGTTAGACGAGATGCTCCTCTCTCACACCTAGAATTCTACCAATCTCTAACCTTACTATTGGTGAGATGTATTATGTCAAGCTGATACATCTCATATTTGGTCAATATATGTCGATATTACAGAAAGATACATCTTATTAGCCTTATACCCTGATACATCCTAAGGCGGATTGTCCACCATGGTGCTGACAATCTAATGATAGCTCGATATGTTCTTTGGTAGAGGGTGATACAGTGATTATCTAGCCTCTGCCATCTAGCCTTTTACAACTATATTGAGAGAGTTCTTGAGCCTTCTACCCACAAGATGACAAGTGGCCTAGCTTTCGCTCCACTTCCTCCTTTACTAAGGAAGATCCACAATCTTAACAACCTTAGGACGTATGTGCCATTATTCTCTAGTAGCTAGAGCATATTTCTAAAGTCGTTATTCTCTGGTGAATAGTATACTCTCCCAAAAGTGATAGGTATCTGCCTTTGTCTATAAAATTTTTCCTCAGGACTTTGCAGGTAAGTAAAGATTTACGTTGCATGCCCTCTCCCAAAGACGGACTCCATACGCACTAAAATTCAGCTCCTCCATAGAGCTCCGAGTTCTCCATTCTTCGCCTTCCATCTCCTCCATTACTGGCCTTCCATGCTTCATGCTTGACACCACCTCTCCTCTCCATCCACCGCTTAGAATTCTATTTGCTTTCGTGGAAGATGGACTTAGACATCAGAGGGTCGACTACCAAGGAACCCTCAGTAAGAGGATTTTTTTTGTCCTTGGTGGTTTGTAGGATTAGCCCAAAGGATCAATCAAAGATCCAGCACTAATGCTCAACTCTAAAGATCTCGATCAGGTATCTTGCAACCACCATTCTTTTTCGATTTCAACTCAGCGGCCTAAGCCAGCTTAACTCCTCGATGGCAGCATACCCTACCAATAGCTCACACAAATTATTTAATTAAACTAATATTTTATTAATTTCTAATGCATGTTTACGATTATGATTTTACTTAAAAGTGAAAAAACAACCACTATATTGCATTTATATTGTAATATTTGTGTATTTTTATTATATACAAGTTGGGATATGATCTTTTATTTATAATAATATATTTATTTTACATGTATATATGTTACCAGAATTTTGTATAGAGATAGCATATCATAATATTAAGATCTAAAGATTATTTTAGATAACAATTAGGGTATCTATTTATCATATTCTTTTTATGTTATCTATTCTATTACATCTATTCCGCATTGTATGTCAATAAAAATAGTTAGAAAAGAGAAAAACTACATCTTTTGCATCGCATGGTTATATGATAGTGACAATATAGATTTGGACTAAAATACCCTTATAGGGAGGGCTGATGGTGGCATTGGAGCAAAGATGGCAAGGCCATTGGGTCGGTGAGACATCAAGAGAGGAGGGAAACACTTTTGTGGGGGCAGCAGGAGAATCATCTCTTTTTGATATTTTTTATTTATTAAGAATATTAATAAGTTCTATATTCTTTCCATTTCATGTAAACAATTCTATTAAAAAATTGTGGATGACTTGTGACTATTTTTGTATTTCCTAGAATAAGAGTTTATTGTAAAATATAGTCTCATATGATTTAAAGATAATATTAGAAATAGAAATTTACAACTAACTAATATATTTATTAATAATATATTGTTATATTTATCTTTTATGTATTTATTAAAGTTTATTAACAATTTTAATTTTTTAACCTAGTTGAACTAGTTGATCTTGAAGTCAGATTAATAATTTCTACATATTTCCTATATGATACAAAACTAATTTTAAAATACATGATTAATTTTTATTTGCTATAACAAGAGAGTACCATAAAATGTAGCCCATTTGATTTAATCAATAATTTAAAATCAAAATCTATCAATTAGCTATATTTTTTTACTAGTATTTTAAAATATTTAATTTATTAAATATTTTGGTAATAACCTTGTCTGATTGTTGATCTGGTTGAGACCCAGATCCTTGATTAGGTAGTCCTTGATCTGGTTCATGTTTTGTTCAAATTAAAGAACTTTGTCAAAAGTTTTTTTTCCTCTTTATTTTTTTGGATAAAAGGTACAATAAGCTGTCACTATTAGTGCACAAAATATTTTTCTTACAGTGCGAAAGAGTGCTACCAAGCCTTCACTTTTATTATATTATACAAATATATTTTTCTCAAGTTTATAGTAACACAGCAAAAAGCAAACTGCCGCATTATCAAAATGCAATTAGTGTGCTTGCAAGCTTGCTGTTCCCTTGCACATACACCTCCACAAACCATTGAACTTTCTATTTTCTCTGCACAGTCCATCTCCATCTATATAAACCGAACTATTGTTTGGGGCTCTACAATCAAGGAGTTAATCCCATGAACCGCATTGGAACATACAATTCTATTGCATCCCTTGTCTCTAACCGATGTCAGTAGTAGGTGCACCTGCAATCCACATGAACATGGACTAACTATAGAACTATCACAGAATTACCTCAAAGTAATGTATCAACAAAATGAAACGTCACATGTTAGTACTAAAACAAATATTTGCACTACCTAGAACAACAAACCCTACATGGATGAGAAACCCCCTCCCTTGATATCCCAATTGAATGCAGCAAATTATCTATAAGATTCTCAATCAACTTGATGCTATTCATGGGGTTATACACTTTACAAGAGCAGTAAAAAGCGGCATTATTTTTTTGAATCCCTTTTGCAGTTGAATTTAGTTCTAGAGGAAATCTCGTGTTCCAATTTGAGTAAAGATGAATGAGTATGATGGGCAGTAAATCACAAAATATTTTACTTGACCTGGAAGTACTTTTAATTATTCAAACAGCTTTAGTAACAAACCATCATTTGACCTACAAATCTAATCCTGCATCATGGAGAAGAAAACCATGTGAGTGATCACAAACCACTAAAATTGCAAGGTGATTCAATGATTGATATATATACATGGTTTTTGGTCTTCTAGATTGCCAAACTAATGGTGTCATATCCTAGTAATCTCATCTAACTGGTCAATTCTCCTGCTAGCCAGTGCTCCTGATTGGAATTCCTTGATCTAGTATAGCCAAAGGAAGAGGTGAAGGCAAGTGACAGGAGAGCAGAAGCTTAAATAATGTGTTCCATAATGTATGGCTTGTGGTTAAATAACAAATAAGAATAGTCCACATAGAAAAGTGAGAAAGAATGGTAATGCACAAGACATCTGCAAGCAATTTATGCTCATACCACTTTCAGGCATGAAAAGTACATAATAACCAATGTATCGCTGTTCATCCAAATATGGTGCTGATTCAAAACAAAGTTTATGGATGGTAAAACTAAGAATCATGAAAAGTCTTTGAAATTTTTTTTTCCAAATAATCTATATAAATATGATTTCTGTATTCGGTGATCAAGCAAATTGACGAAGAAAAAAGCAAGCGTTTTTCATGATAAGAACACTGGAGTAACATGGGTCAGTAAAACAATAGATGTTGGAGAGTATTAAACATGAAGCGCCTGTCCTCTATCAATTTGGAATTATAAATTCTTGTGCTGGTCATTGCATCTCTTCTTTTGGCATTATATTTTCAAGACAAGCGCAATAAAGTTTCTGGATCTATTGGAGGTTTTCAAGCATGCTAACCAAGCCTTCAGAACGTTGTGAGGTTGGTCAATCAGCTTCTCACATTTCTGTGAACTAACCTCAGCCTAAGAAGGTTAGCTGAATCATCTGGCCACAGACCAAAAATAAAGACCAATTTAGCAATTCCAAAGCACAAACTCATGCAGATAGAGTTCTTAAAAGTGGCGAGGTGGAAATAAAGAGAGCATTTTCTTATAACTTATCCAAAACAAACAAACAATTTTGCATCAGCAAGCAGATTATAAAGTAATATGGTGAAGAAAAGGACAGAAAGTCCCAAACATTTTTTTTTAACCAAAAAAAATAGAGCATGCAGATATGCTGCACAAATCATAGTACTGCTCTTTAAAATGAATGTTTGGAATAGTGACATCCTGTC
>KE505696.1:218062-243425 GCA_000441515.1 Elaeis oleifera
AAGATGTCGATTTTTTTTGTCACAAGAGAGCATCAATCAACCTTGCTGGATGAGCACGTCCTTTATCCTTATCTGTCATAAAGAGAATTGCTCTTTCCATCAAACTTGTTGATCTCCATCTTAATTGATCCTGTCTTCTGAAAGAATAAGTACCCTACAAGCCAATCATAAGGGTTATATGATGGGACTTATTCATATATTCTTTCAATTCATGTAAAGATATTTTGATATAATAAAATGAGGTATTTTGATTCATCATTTCAGTTGCATCTTTTATATTAAAGATTATGATGAACCCATAGATTAAGATAATGATTTTAGAGGACATAAATGGGTCATGCCTGTGAGATCTAAAACTCTAAAATCCTAATCTTAAATATTTCTGATCGTAAGAATATTGAGTCGGAGATCAATATTCGGAAAGACTAGCACATCCTTTGTATGCTCGATAGAGAGGGTGGCTGATCTCACAAGCCACTTATGTGGGGATACTAATACAAGGGTGTGGGTGCTCATTAAGGAATGAGTTCACTAAATTGACCCACCAACAGAAAATATCTTATGGAGTCTTACTTACATGTCAAAAGATAATTCTCTAAGTGGGAGTTGTGCAAATAGTCTTTAGACTTGAGACCACCTTGGAATCTTGTATATATTAATCCATATTTTGGTTCACACTAAAATATGATACTAAATCATATATGGAGTACTCTGAATATAGTGGAGTGTGCATGAAGATTGCGAGTAGGTCAACAAGGAATTGATCACTCTTAGTAAGAAGAGATGACATCCTACGTATTTTTTTCTCTTGATAAACTCAAGAAGATTTTAGCCAAAGCAAATGAAAGTTAGATAGAGATTCTAATGCTTCATTAGAGTTATCATTGATCGATAAAGAATCAATAAGAATATATGTTAAGTTTGACATGATTCCATACTCATAAACATATTCAAGATGCAGGATGATCAAAGGACTGGATTGTACGGTAACTTACCACAGAAGGGTATATTTGATTTTTTCATCAAATTTATATCTTCTAGATAGTCATGACACATTGCTAGACATCAATCATGACTTGTGGATTTGATCAAATTAAAGGTTTCATTTGATCACAAATTAGACAGGGTTCTAATTGCTGAATTTAGATTAGCTTATTTCAGACCTAAATTGATTAGAAAGATTCTAATCAAATTTGGACCACTTGCATTTGGATCTACTACTAGCTAAATGAAGAATCCAATGGGTCACACACAAAAGAGACTAATCAAGGATCTAATTGGATTAGATTAAGTTTGCAGAGTTAACATGCTAGCACATGTTGTAAACACTAGCTCCTAGAATCAAATCGATTTCGATTTTGATTCTAATTTGAATAGAATTGAGTTAATTAAGCTCATAATTTATTTGGGTCTGATTTAGGTTAGCCAAATATTGGCACCTAATTGAATTCCTCTTATTTGATTTGGCATAATTGGATTGGGTTAGCTTTGACTTGGTGTTGTGGATAGATATGGACTAAAGAGTCCATGTGGTTATGGATTGTTAACCAAACACCCATACCACCTTATTTTGAGTTTTTCATACCTAAAAGAGCTAAATAGTGCCTCCAATATGAGCCCTTGGATGGCATGAGGCACTGATCTGTGGTGGAGAAGGAGGTCACTAAAAATTATTGCTATGCGACTCTTTGAAAATATCGATAAAAGACCGTGTAGACTCCTTTTGCTTTAAGTCTCTTAGGCACCACTTATATCAGATAATCTTTTAATTTTATACATTTAAGAAAAAATTTCCATATATAAAAATTTGAAAATAATCTGATTAACAAAAGATGCTTATCGCATCTTTTATTGGGCGCGTGCGAGAGAAGAATAAAACGTCGTATCTAATAAGAGAGTTTCACTTGTAGAAGGACTCTTATCAGATATGATTTTTCTCTATTTAGGATGTGAAAAGACCTCTGAAATTTGATTTGAGGTGTGTGGATTGGATAACACCCGTTGATAGGCATCTCCATGCTAATTATAAATAGCATGGAGTCTCCAGTGTTTTGGCATTTAGAAGTCTATGTCTTCTTTCTTACATTCATCTCTAGTTTGTCCAATTTCTTTCTTTCTTTCCTTATTAGGATAAGTCCAAATATAGTAAGGGCAAGTTCAATTTAGGACAAGGGCTTAGGAATATAGTAAAGGAAGACAAAGAGATAAGAAAGATAAAGAAAGATAAGTCAAGGGAGGAGGGTGTTTAGGAAAACACAAGAGGAGTGTTGTGCTGCCCAAATTAGTGAAGAAAAATTTTGAAAGAGCTTGTGTCTTGATCCAATCTCTATGTGGATCACCATTGGAGGGCGAATGCTTGGGCACCTAGTGGAAGCTCTATCAAAATTTTTTGGATTTAGCTATACAGGTATTTTTCTATATCTTCTGTAGTGTCATGCATGTTTAGATATATGATTATTAATCACCAAGGAGGTCTTGAGTTAGGATTTGATAATTATAATTTTATTATGCAAAGTTATGAAATTCACACTTCCACTGTGTTATCATAACCCAACAGTGGTATCAGAGCCAATCTTGATTGGTTCAATCATGTGAGCATATCTATATATAGAATTATATATACATACGAGTTGCATGTATATGATATATTGTATGTGTTATATTATGTAAATAATTTTGTTATGATTTATTTAATATATATTTGTTAGATCATAATCATGCAATTAAATATTTAAGGATGTACTTGTGACCACTAAAGTCCTCATAAAAAAATTATATTAAGTCATAGTGATCAGAACCAGTGACTAACCAATTCTTGAGTCAATTAATCAATTGGTGTCTAGTCAAGTGTTAAAGATGGTTCTTTAATTGGTTCCGTTGACTGACCTGATCAATTTATTGATATCTAAGAAAAGCAATGGGAGGACCCCCACCTACTTATCTGGCCAATTGGGTTAGTCTAAATGTTGAATTTGGTTTACTCGATGTTTATTACTCTACTAAAGCCTTCCTTCATGCTAAGATGATTATTATTTTAAGAACCATAGTAAGTTTGTTGTACTATCCACAAAACTTATTATGGGATTAATATAATAAAATCTTGGTGCATTATGAATGCTTATGACATATTTGAATTATTATTGCTTTGTTGTGCTATCCACAAGAGCAATATTAATTTTAAATATGACTGTATGGAAATGAAGGGTTTGACTTAACTAAAATATTATAGTTTGTTGTGCTTCCATAAGACTATAAATATTTTAGAGGTAGTTTATTTTGAGAATATAATTAAAAAATTTTCTACCTTTTGATCTCATTGAAGTTTGTCGTGCTATCCGCAAGACTTCTTTAAGGAATAAGGATCTCAACCCCACTAAGAGACCGATTTAGGGTTTCTTGTCTATCATAGAGAGGGCTATGGTATATGATAAAATAGTGGGAGCAATAATTAGAATAAAAAGATATCATCTAGTTATACATGTCACCATGAATCGTCTGCTTATATGATTATTCTTAATTCTTATAGATTAAAATTCTGCATTATGGCTACTTCACTCTCACTACATTGCATCCTTGATGCAATAAACTGACTGATCCCAATTATGTGGACTGACTGAGAAACTTGCGTATAGTGCTTATGCAAGAAAGTTATCTTATATTCTGGACACACCTCACCCCGGTCCAATCAGTGAAGATGCTTCAGAGGAGGAAAAGGCCACATATAAGATGTGGCAAAATGACAGCATAGTTGTTAAATGTATAATGTTGGCCCCTATGAGTAATGAATTACAGAGGCAACATGAGGATATGGATGCTTCTTCCATACTTCTCAATTCAAAAAACTAAATGAAGAACAGAGCTGAACTGTTAGATATGAATTATCTAAGCAATTGTTTCGGGCTCGGATGACTGAGGAACTCCAGTTCAAAATCATGTGTTGAAGATGATGGATTTGATCACTAGATTAGGTCAATTAGGATTCACCATAGATGCAGAACTCAGTCAAGATCTAATCCTCCAGTCTCTTCCAGAATCCTTCTCTCAGTTTGTGGTGAATTACCATATGAACAAACTAAATATTTCCCTGCCAGAGCTATTAAATATGTTGAAAATAGCTAAAAATCATATAAAGAGAGAGAAAGGTCCACTTCTTATGGTGGATAAAAATAAATATGACAGGAAGGGTTCAAAGAAAGGAAGAAATTGAACCCTAAAAGAAGCACCTTCAAGAAGAAGAAGGCAAAGCATGTCCCTACAGAAATGACATATTATTACTGTGGCAAGACGGGACATTAGAAAAGAAATTGCAAGAGTTTTCTTGCAAAGATGAAAGAAAATGTAAGTGTGGCACACAAAGGTATGTATATGATACATACTGTATTTTCACTAAGTTCTTCAGCAAATAATTTATGGATTTTTGATACCTCATGTGGTTCTCATATTTGCAATTCGTTGTAGGGGTTATAGAAATCAAAGGGCCGAAAAAAATGAGTTCAAGCTTTTCGATGCTAGTGGAGAATCAATCTCTACTGAAGCCGTGGGAACTTACCTACTGGAGCTATCATCAGAAAAACTCTAGAATTAGAAAATATTATTACATGCCAAAGATTCTGAGAAATATCATATCTGTATCTCTTTTAATACAATGTGGACATAAATAAATTTATGGATAGTGGTGGCTCTATGTTTTGTGCAAATGAATTTTTTGGCAATGGATATTTTGACAATAGTTTTCTAATTCTATTACTTAATGAAAATATTTTTCATATTCATGAAAATATAAAAAGAAAGAGAAAAGATACAAATATGTCATTTCTCTGGTATTGCCGTCTTGGTCATATTGGTGAGTCAAAGATAAGCAAGTTGTACAAAAAAAATTTTTTGAACCATATAATTTTGAATCATATGAAACTTGTGAATCTTATCTCATGGAGAAAATGACCAAGACTCCATTCTCTGGATATGGAGAAAGGGCAAATGAGTTATTGACCTTAGTACATTCAGATGTATGTGGGCCTATGACAACTTTAGCCAGAGAAGGATATTTCTATTTTATAACTTTTACAAATGACTTATCAAGATATGGATATGTGTACCTCATGAAACATAAATTCGATACATTTGATAAGTTTAAGAAATATCAAAAGATGGTTGAAAAATAAACTGAAAAAACTATTAAAGTCCTTCGATCTGATTGAGGTGGTGAGTATTTATCCGATGAATTTTTTGATCATCTTAAAGGACAAAAAATTTTTCTGAATAGATACCTCCTTATACGTCACAGTTGAATGGTGTAGCAGAAAGGAAAAATCGTACTCTTATAGAAATGGTACAATCCATGATGTGCTATGCTGATCTTCCAATATCTTTCTGGGGATATGCCCTGAAAATTACTGCATATATTCTTAATAGAGTGCCTTCAAAATCAATACCTAGCACTCTATATGAATTATGGAATGGTAGGAAGCCCAATCTTAAACATCTCAAAATATGGGACTGTCCTGCTTATGTTAAAAATATTTTTAGACATAAGCTAGGTGCAAGGCCGGACAAGTGTTTATTTGTAGGATATTCTAAGAAAACTAGAAGATATTATTTTTATCACTCTACTGAACAAAAGATAATTGTCAGTAGGCATGCCATATTCTTGGAAAAAGAATTCATTCAAGAAGGAGGCAGTGGGAAGAATATTGAACTGAAGGAAGTTTAAGACCTACAAAGTGTTCTAGAATTACCAATGGAAGTTTCTCAACCAAAAGTACCTAGTAACGTGGTACATCCAAATATGCATCTGCTCTCCGAAAGTCAGATAGAGTGCGTTATGCACCCTCAAGATATGGTTTCATCATAGAAAATGATAATGAGACTAGTATCATTCAAGATGATGATCTATTGACTTATTCGGAAGCCGTCATGAGTAAAGACTCTGATAAGTGACTTGATGCTATGAAATCTGAAATAGACTCAATGTATTCCAATCAAGTGTGGACACTGGTTGATGCACCTGAGGGTGTAACTCCAACAGGATGCAAGTGGATCTTCAAAAGAAGATTGGAGCAGATGGTCAAATTGAAACCTACAAAGCTAGGTTAGTAGCAAAAGATTTTAGATAAAAGCAAGGGATTGATTATGATAAATTTTTCATCAGTGGCTATGCTGAAGTCTATATGGATTTACTTGCTGTAACTGCATACTATGATTACGAAATCTGACAGATGGATGTCAAGACCACCTTAATGGTAATTTTGAGGAAGAGGTCTATATGATTCAGTCAGAAAGTTTTATCTCCAGTGAGAGGCCAAACCAGATATGCAACCTTAAAAGATCCATTTATGAATTAAAGCAGGCATCAAAGAGTTGGAATATCTGATTTGATATGACAGTCAAAGAGTTTGACTTCATAAAAATATGGATAAGCCATGTGTATATAAGAAGGCTAGTGAGAGTGCTTTAGTCTTCTTAGTATTGTATGTCGATGACATACTATTGATTGGGAATGATATCCCAATGCTCCAGTCAGTCAAAATTTGGCTATCTAATAAGTTTTCATGAAAGATTTGGATAAGGCATCCTACATTTTGGATATAAAGATCTATAGAGATAGATCTAAAAGGATGCTAGATTTATTCCAATCTAGGTGCATTGACTTAGTATTGAAGAGATTCAATATGAAGAAAGTAAAGAGGTTACTTGCCCATAAGTCAAGGCATATATTTTTTAAGAAATGTGTCCAAAGATATCAGAATAAAGAGAAAGAATGAATTCTATCCCTTATGCTTTGGCAGTAGAATCTATTATGTATGTATGTACCAGACCTGATGTGGCTTATGCATTAGGCATAGTCAGCAAGTATCAAGCTGATCTAAGAGAAGATCATTGAAAAGCTATGAAAATATTTTTAAGTATCTGAGAAGAACTAAAGATATTTTTTTAATATTTGGAGGATCAGAATTAAAGCTAGAAGGATATATTGATTCTAATTTTCAATCCGATCCAGATGACAGCAAGTCAATTTCAGAATATATTTTACCCTGAATGGAGGAGCAGTGAGTTAGAAGAGTTCGAAGCAGCAAATAGTAGCTGACTCAACTACTGAAGCAGAGTATATTACTGCTAGTGAAGCCACTAAGGAAGCTGTCTGGATGAAAAATTTATTAGGAGTTAGGAGGTGTTCCTACGATTGAAGGACTAGTGTCTCTTTATTGTGATAATACTGGTGCTGTTATTCAAGCTAAAGAATCAAGGTCTCATCATAGATCAAAGCACATCCTCAGATACTTTCATCTCGTTCGAGAGATTGTCGAAAGATAAGATATTATATTAAAATGAGTAGAAAATAAGAATAATATAGCAGACCCATTTACTAAGGCACTACCACAGCAATTGTTGGATCACCATCTTGATTGTATGGGATTAAAATACAAAGGCGATTGGCTTTAGTGTAAGTGGAAGATTGAAAGAATAAGTACCCTATAAGTCAATCATAAGGGTTATGTGATGGGACTTATTCATATATTCTTTCAATTCATATAAAGATATTTTTGATATAAATAAAATATGGTATTTTTGATTCATCATTTCAGTTGCATCTTTTTATATTAAAGATTATGATGAATCCCATAGATTAAAATAATGATTTTAAAAGATATGAATGGATCATGCCTATGAGATCTAAAATTCTAAAATCTTAATCTTAAATATTTCTGATCATAAAAGTATTGAGTCGGAGATTAATATTCAGAAAGACTGGCACATCCTTTGTATGCTCGACAGAGAGGGTGGCTGATCTCATAAGTTACTTATGTGGAGACACTAATACAAAGATGTGGGTACTCATTAAGGAATGAGTTTACTAAATTAATCTGTCAATAGAGAATATCTTATGGAGTCTTACTTACATGTCAAAAGATAATTCTTTAAGTGGTTATGCAAATAGTCCTTCGACCTGAGACCATCATGGAATCTTGTACATATGAACCCATATTTTGGTTTACACTCAAACATGATACTAAATCATATACGGGATATTTTGAATATGGTGGAGTGTATATGGAGGTTGTGAGTAGGTCAATAAGGAATTGATCACTCTTAGTAAGAAGAGATGACATCCTACGTATTCTTTTCTCTTGATAAATTCAAAAAGACTTTGGTCAAAGCAAATAAAGATTAGATAGAGATTCTAATACTTCACTAGAGTTATTATTGATTGATAAAGAATCAATAAAAATATGTGTTAAGTTTGACATGATTCTATACTCATAAACGTATTCAGGATGCAGGATGATCAAAGGACTGGATTGTACGGTAACTTACCACTGAAGGACATATTTGATTTTTTTTATCAAATTTTATATCTTCTAGATAGTCATGATACATTGCTAGATGTCAATCTTGACTTGTGGATTTGATCAAATTAAAGATTTAATTTGATCACAAATTAGATAGGATTCTAATTGCTAAATTCAGGTTAGCTTGTTTCGGACCTAAATTGATTAGAAAAGTTCTAATTAAATTTGATCCACTTACATCTGGACCTACTGCTAGCTAGATGAGGAATTCAATGGATCACACATAAAAGAGACTAATCAAGGATCTAATTGGGTTAGATTAAGTTTGCAGAGTTAACATGCTAGCACATGTTGCAAACACTAGCTCCTAGAATCAAATCGATTTTGATTTCGATTCTAATTTGAATAGAATTGGTTAATTAAGCTCATGATTTATTTGGGTCTAATTTAAGTTAGACAAATAGTGACATCTAATTGAATTCCTCTTATTGGTTTGGCCTAATTGGATTGGGTTAGCTTTGACTTGGTGTTGTGGATAGATATGGACTAAAGAGTCCATGTGATTATGGACTCTTAACCAAACACCCATGCCACCTTATTTTTGAGTTTTTCCATGCCTAAAAGAGCTAAATGGTGCCTCCAATATGAGCCCTTGGATGGCATGAGGTGCTGATCTGTGGTGGAGAAAGAGGGCGCTAAAAATTGTTGCTACACGACTCTTCGGAAACACTGATAAAAGATTATGTAGACTCCTTCTGCTTTAAGTCTCTTAGGCGCCACTTATATCAGATAATCTTTTGATTTTTATATATTTAAAAAAAAATTCATATATAAAATTTAAAATAATCTGATTAACGAAAAGATGCTTGTCGCATCTTTTATTGGGCGCGCGTGCGAGAAGAATAAAATGTCGTATCTGATAAGAGAGTTTCACCTGCAGAAAGACTCTTATCAGATATGACTTTTTCTCTATTTAAGATGTGGAAAGATCTCTGAAATTTGATTTGGGGTGTGTGGATTGGATAACACCCATTGATAGGCGTCTCCATGCTAATTATAAATAGCGTGGAGTCTCTAGTGTTTTGGTATTCAGAAATCTATCTCTTCTTTCTTACATTCATCTCTAGTTTGTCTAATTTTTTCTTCTTTCCTTATTAGGACAAGTCCAAATATAGTAAGGACAAGTCCGATTTAGGATAAGGGCTTAGAAAGATAGTAAAGGAAGACAAAAAGATAAGAAAGGTAGAGAAAAACAAGTCAAGGGAGGAGGGTGTTTAGGAAAACACAAGAGGAGTGTTGTGCTGCCCAAATTAGTGAAGAAAATCTTGAAGGAGCTTGTGTCTTAATTCAATCTCTGTGTGGATCACCATTGGAGGGCGAATGCTTGGGCGCCTAATGGAAACTCTGTCGAAATTTTTTAGATTTAGCGATACAGGTATTTTTCTATATCTTCTATAGTGTCATGCATGTTTAGATATACGATTATTAATCACTCAGGAGGTCTTGAGTTAGGGTTTGATAATTATGATTTTATTATGCAAAATTATGAAATTCATACTTTCACTGTGCTATCATAACCCAACATCTTCTCCATCTTCAGTCTTGCTCACCATCGCTATAATTTGCATCCTTGAACCACTTTGCTTTGATACCACTTGTTGGTGGATGTCTGATTAGGACATCACCTCTCAGGATCTTTTGATACCGCATGATGCAGCAGGAAGAAAGAAGAAATAAAATAAAAATAATTAAATACGTGGATTAGCCAAAAATGGCTCGCCTCCATGGGACATGCAAATTTCACTATGAGAAAAAAATATTACAAAAGAAGATCTTACCTTCAACCTTCGTACACCTAATTTCTCCCTCACAGAAAGTTCCTCCTCACAAAAGCTCTCTCTAGGAAGATCCCCTGAACCCCTGAAGCGACTGCTGTCTACTGTCTAAGAGCCTTGCTCTTTCTCCTCTCAGTGCCGCATCACCTCTCTCACGGGTTCTCAAATTCTCTAGTTTTCCGCTGAAGAAAACCACGCACCAGACCACTCCACACACAATCTGTTCCATGATCAAGCCTTAAAAAGGCTTGAATCCATGTTAGATTAGGTTTAGGAGTCCTTACAGCACCAAACAAAGCCCTAGAGCCATCGGATCAAAATCAGAATCAACCCACACCGTCAGATCATGCATCGATCTATGGAATAGTCTATGGACTATGAGAAATGCATAGAAAATGCCCATGCGGTCCATGCACCTTCCTGTGCACCATCCGATCCATGATGGACTGGGCTACAGGCTCCCAGCACAGACTGCATGGGCCTGGGCCGTGCCTGTGCGCGCGCCTGGGCTTGGGTCGTGCCCGTGCGCTCGCACGCCTGGACCTGGGCCGTACCCCATGTGCTGGGCCAGGCTTACGTGCCCAGGCTACGCACTGCCGCATGCTGCCATGTCTGGGCCACACACTGTCGCGAGCGGCCACGCCACCGCCGCTCCATCGGCCCACCGACGGTCCTCCACTACTTCAAACTTCGTGCCAACTTCTCTTGTACGTATCTTCTGCGTCCAAACTCTATTTAGGGTGATCTTGATCTCGTTGGGCTCCATTTTTCATCACGGATCTCGCTGTGGTCTCAATGTAGACTGAATTTCAAGACATCAAATCCTAACACAAAGCTCTCAAAGAACCCAAGAAGACCCTCCTGCTGGCTATGCTCACTGATTTTTCATCGATGCTCAGCTTTTTACGTTGTCTGCTCCTTATGAAGTTTCAAGACCATATCAAGTAGGCATACACGAGTCCTACTCGGACCCTGCTTTCTTCCATGTCAAAATAGCACCCGAACAAATTCCAAACGTATCCAAAGTCCTAGAGACCATGCGTAGACCACCGCACAAGTATCCCACGTGAACCAGGTTGTGGACCGAAGCCTCTCCACGCATGCTGCATGTCGCGTGCTCGTCCGCATGTATGTGGGCCACGTGAAATCGCCCCTGGACTGCAGCAATCCATACCTCGCATGTGGACCGTAATTTCTCCTGTGGACCATGTGTCCATGCCGTGGACCGCGTGAAGTGAGCTCACACACTTGTCAGCTTCTCCTCTTGGGCCTCACATACTGGACTTCTCTGCTATGGACTTTTCCATCTTGGATTGCTGTGGGTCGAATTCGAGGTACCAAAACCTAGCACCAAAGAAGATCCACGATCTTATAACAACCTTAGGATGGGTGTGCCGTTATTCTCTGGTAGCCAGAGCATATCTCTAAAGCCATTATTCTCTGGCGAATAATGTATACTCCCGAAGGTGATAGGTATCCATCTTCGTCTATAAAATTTTTCCTCGAGACCCTCTAGATAAGTGAAGATTTACTTTACATACCCTCTCCTGAAGATGGATTCCATATACACTAAAATTTGGCTCCTCCATAAAGCTCTGAGTTCTCCATTTTCACCTTCCATCTCCTCCATTACTGGCTTTCATGCTTCACGCTCAACACCACCTCTCCTCTCTATCTACTACTCAGAACTCTTCATTTGCTTTTGCGGGAGACTGACTTAGACATTGGAGGATCCACCACCGAGGAATCCTTAGCAAGAGGATTTTTTATCCTTAGTGGTTTTGTAGGATCAATCTAAAAGATCAATCGAGGATCTGGCACCAGCACCCATCTTTGAAGATCTTGATCAGATATCCTGTGGCTACTATTCTTTTCGATTTTAGATTAACGGCCTAAGTCGACTCCTCAATGGTAGCATACCATACCAATAGCTCACACAAATTATTTGATTAAACTAATATTTATTAGTTTTAATGCATGTTTATGATCATGATCTTACTTAAAAGTGAAAAACAACCACTATGTTGCATTTATATTGTAATATTTTTGTATTTCTTATTATATATAGGTTGGATATGATCTTTTATTTGTAATAATATATTTATTTTACATGCACATATATTCTTAGAATTTTGTATAGTGATAGCATATCATAATATTAAGATCAAAAAAATATTTTAGAAAATAATTAGGCTATCTATTTTATCATATTCGTTTTGTGCTATTCTATTACATCTATTCCATATTGTATGTCAATAAAAATAGTTAGAAAAAGAGAGAAAAAAAGAAAAAACTACATCTTGGTGCATCGCATGGTTATGTGGTAGTGATAATATAAATTTGGACTAAAAATACCCTTAGAGGGAAGCCTGATTATGGCATTGGAGACCGAAGATGGCAAGGCCATTAGGTCAGTTGGTGAGAGATCAAGAGAGGAGGGAAATACTTTTGTGGGGCAGTGGGAGAACCATCTTTTTTTGATATTTTCTATTTTAATAAGAATAGTAATAAGTTCTATATCTTTTTGCATTTCATATAAACAATTCTATTAAAAAATTGGGATGATATATGACTATTTTGTATTTCCTAGAATAAGAGTTTATTGTAAAATATAGTCTCATATGATTTAAAAGATAATATTTAAAATTAGAAATTTGCGACTAACTAATATATTTACTAATAATATATTGTTATATTATTTTATGTATTTAAAGTTTATTAAAAATTTTACTTTTAACCAAGTTGAACTAGTTGATCTTGAAGTCAGATTAGTAGTTTCTACATATTTCTATATGATATAAAACTAATTTTAAAAATACATGATTAATTTTATTTGCTATAACAAGAGAGTACTATAAAATGTAGACCCATTTGATTTAATTGATAATTTTAAAATCAAAATTTATCAATTAGCTATATTTTTTACTAATGATATATCATTATATTTTGTTTTAAAATATTTTAATTTTATTAAATATTTTAGTAGTAACCTCACCTGATAGTTGATCTGGTTGAGTCCTAGATCCTTGATTAGGTAGTCCTTGATCTGGTTTATATACCTATGAGTAAATTGATATTTTTGTTTCAAATTAAAGAACTTTGTCAAAGGTTTTTTTTCCTCTTTTATTTTTTTGGATAAAGGGTACGATAAGCTGTCACTATTAGTGCACAAAATATTTTTTCTTACAATGCAAAAGAGTGCTACCAGCCTTCACTTTTACTTGTAGTATACAAATATATTTTCTCAAGTTTATGGTAACACAGCAAAAAGCAAACTGCCACATTATCAGAATGCAATTAGTGTGCTTGCAAGCTCATACACCTCCACAAACCATTGAACCTTCTATTTCTTTGCACAGTCCATCTCCATCTATATAACCGAACTATTGCCTGTGCCTCCACAATCAAGGAGTTAATCCCAAGAACCGCATTGGAACATACAATTCCATTGCATCCCTTGTCTCTGACTGATGCCAGTAGTAGGTGCAACTGCAATCCACATGAACATGGACTAACTATAAAACCATCACAGAATTACCTCAAAGTAATGTACCAGCAAATAAAACCTCACATGTTAGTATTAAAAGCAAAATATTTGCACTACCTAGAGCAACAAAGCCTAATGTCATTCATTTGGGAAATGAGTAAAAATTGCTTAGTACTTACAAATTCTTGCAGAAAGGGTGGTATTCTATTGACAAGTTTCATGTAAGATTTTGTGACATTTTTGGTTCTTATCATAAAATACTATTAGCAAGTTATATGAAAACCATAGCACTGGATGTTTAACCAAACTATACATCATATCCAAAGGCAATTACCATAACACTACATTAGTTTTTTATTTTTATTAATGATTACAAGATTTATATTCAGAAATAAGCAAACACCTGTTACAACTCAAGGAACCACGAACAAAATAATAGAAAATTAATAGAAGATAAAATGGGAATGGTACCATAATATTTAATGTAATTGGCTAGCCTAGGTTGAATGAGCAAACCAACAAGCCCTGCATGGGTGAGAAACCCCTCCCTCGATATCCCAATTGACTGCAACAAAGTATCTACAAGATTCTCAATCAACTTGATGCTATTCATGGGGTTATACACCACGAGCAGTAAAAAGCAGCATTATTTTTTTAAATTCCTTTTGCAGTTGAATTTAGTTCTAGTGGAAATCTGGTGTTCCAATTTTGAGTAAAGATGAATGAGTATAAGAGGCAGAAAATCACAAATTTTTTTACTTGACCTGAAAGTACTTTTTATTATTCAAACAGCTTTTAGTGGCGAACCATCATGTGATCTACAAATCTAATCCTGCATCATGGAGGAAAAAAACCATGCGAGTGATCACAAACCACTAAAATTGCAAGTTGATTCAATGATCGATATATATACATGGTTTCTGATCTTCTAGCTAGATTGCCAAACTAATGGTGTCATATCCTAGTAGTCTCATCTAACTGGTCAATTCTCCTGCTAGGCGCCTCTGCTCCTGATTGGAATTCTTTGATCTAGTATAGCCAAAGGAAGAGAAGGTAAGTGACAGGAGAGCAGAGGCTTGAGTAATGTGTTCCATAATGTATGGCTTGTGGTTAAATAACAAATAAGAATAGCCACATAGAAAAGTGAGAAAGAATGGTAATGCACAAGACATCTGTAAGCAATTTATGCTCATATCACTTTCAGCAATAAAAGTACATAATAACCAATATATCGCTGTTCATCCAAATATGATGCTGATTCAAAACAAAGTTTATGGATGGTAAAACTAACAATCATGAAAAGTCTTTGAAAAATTTTTCCCAAAATATTCTATATAAATATGATTTCTGTATTCGGTGATCAAGCAAATTGACGAAGAAAAAGCAAAGCATTTTCATGATAAGAACACTTGAGTAACACAGGTCAGTAAACAATAGATGTTGGAGACTATTAAACATGAAGCACCTGTCCCCATCAACTTGGAATTATACATTCTTGTGCTGATCATTGCTTCTCTTCTTTTGGTATTATATTTCCAAGACAAGCGCAATAAAGCATATACAGTTTCTGGATCAATTGGAGGTTTTCAAGCATGCTAACCAAGTCTTCAGAACGTTGTGAGGTTGGTCAATCAGCTTCTCACATTGCTGTAAACTAACCTCAGCCTAAGAAGGTTAGCTGTTATATCGTCCAATCATCTGGCCACAGACCAAAATAAACACTAATTTAGCAATTCCAAAGAATGAACTCATGCAGATAGAGTTCTTAAAGGTGGCGAGGTGGAAATAAAGAGGGCATTTGGGTTATAACTTATCCAAAACAAACAAACAGTTTTGCATCAGCAAGCAGATTATAAAGTAATACGGTAAAGAAAAGAACAGAAAGTCCCACATAATTTTTTTAACCAAAAAAAAAGAACATGCAGATATGCCGCACAAATCAAAGTAATGCTCTTTAAAATGGATGTTTGGATTGGACAATGAGATTCTAAGTAAAAAAGTCAGCCTTATGCATTCATTATTCTTCAAGAATGTTCAACCACCTCCAATTATTTCCGCTTGACCTTTCTGTGAAGGGCATTGAAGGAGAAGTAAAGAGCATTTAGTGTAAGCAATTAAAGCTTCTTCAAGCAAGCTTCACTAACAATAAATCAGCCTTCAAAGGGTTCTTCTTGTCATATAAATTTTGTTTCTAAAATTCTATAACAAGTTTCAGAAGGGCTGAAACTTGAAGGGAGGGTTTAATCCAAATCCTGAATTAGATTGTAAGCCTTGTGATAAGGTTTGTAAAGGTTCTGATTAGATGAGCTGAAAAATTAATTGGATTGTTTGTGATCCTAGTGAAAATAAATTTACTGTATTCTACAAGAATATAGTAAAATTTTCAAGGAGTCGCTTGGAGAGTAGATATAGGTTCTTGATATGCATCGAACCACTATAAAGCTTGTTATGTTTGTGTGTATGGCTTATTATTTTACTTCTTGCATTTAGCTTTATCTTAATTTACTGCACATACTTGCTTAAAATTTTAAAAATCCAATTCACCCTCCTTCTTGGGTTGTTTAGTTGGGCAACATTCTCTGAAGCTATATGAGCTACTTCAAGGTAGCCATATTAGAAGTTCACAATCTAAACCACTCGATCATAATGTCGGCCCTTAAGAAGGGGCTGAAAGCGAGCAGCTTCTACTTGTCCTTGTTGAAGAAGTTTTCCTGCAACTTCGCTGACTCCTCGCTTGTGCTGATAAGTACATCGATGCCAAAGAAGGGATGGTGGAGAAGGAGAAGAAGAAAGCAAAGTGAAAAAGGGTTAGAGAGGATAACCCCACTTCCAAACCGAAGAAGCAAAAGGGTGACGGGAAGCCTTCCCATCATTCTTGAAGCCCTCGATGCTTCAAGAACTTTATGCCTTTGAATAATTCTCAGAGACAAGTCCTGTTAAAAAAAAAGAATCGAGATATAGCCTGTTGGTCTAGAAAGATGAGCCAATGATCTTGGCATGACCAAAGAATGCTGCCACTTCCATCAGGACTATAGGCATGATACTGAGGATTATTTTCCTCCTAAAGAAGGAAATCGAAGCTCTTAATTATCTGGTGGGTTATCTATGGACCTATGTCAACTACCCAAAGGATGTTGAAGCTTTAGGCTTTGAGATTTTGTAGACAAGTCCTGATGGAAATAATGAACTGGGATATAGCCTGTTGGCCTAGGAAGATGAGCCAATGATCTTGGCATGACCCAAAGAAGTATTGCCACTTCCATCAGGACTATAGGCATGATACTGAGGACTATTTTCTTCCTGAAGAAGGAAATCGAAGCTCTTATCTGGTGGGTTATCTATGGATCTATGTTAACTGCCCAAAGGATGTCGAAGCTTTAGGCTTTGAAATTTTGTAGATAACCTCTTCTTTCAATAAGTTTGAGATTTTGTAGATACAAGAATAACCCCTTCTTTTAATAAGTTTGAGATTTTGTAGATAATTAGGTTGGAGAATGCCCAGTTGGATTTGTTGTCAAAGTTGGTGACCTCAGAATATGCTAATATTCAATGACCGGAATATGTGGACCATGAACCAAGATGGATGGACCCACTAGCTAGGTACCTGTAGGAATGGTTGCTATCAGAAGACCGGGCCAAAGCTCGAAGAGTTAAATTCTAGTCTATGCACTATGTGATGCTTGAGGGAAAGCTCTACAAGCAATCATTCTGTATGCTTCTTCTCCATTATCTCTGATCCTTCAAGGCAGAATATGCCCTACATGAAGTCTACAAGCAACCGCTTAGGGGCAGGGTTTGGCATACAAAGTTATATGGCAAGAATACTATTGACCGAGCATCCACAAGGATGCAATCGAGTTTGTGAAGTACTGCAATCAATGCTAATGACACTCCAATATTCAGCACCTACCGGTGGCTCTGCTCCCTCTGATCAACTCTCTTTGGCCATTCGCTCAGTGGGAGATGGACATCCTTGATATTTTTTATAGACCATTAGGTAAAAAAAATTCTTATTGTGACGATCGACTACTTCACCAAGTGGGTCAGGGCTGAGCTGCTTATCCGAATCACTAAGAAGAATGCCCATGAATTCATTTGGAGGCGCATCATTTGTCGCTTCAGCTTGCCTCGGGTCATCGTAATCGACAATGATTGATAGTTCGATAATGACTCATTTCAGAAATTCTGTCAGGAGTTATTTATTGATCATCGGTTCACCTTAGTTGGACATCTCCAGGCAAATAAGAAATTGAGGTGACCAATCGAACCATTCTTCAGAGCTTGAAGATCCAGTTGGATAAGGTCAAAGGACTTTGGGTAAATGAACTACACGATATTCTTTGAGCCTACCATACCACGCACCAGCTCCCGACCAACAAGATGCTGTTCAAACTTGCCTTGGGGACCGAAGCAGTCATCTCCTTAGAGGTACTCCCATCCTCACACTGGGTGGAGTCTTTGATGCACAAAAGAATTCAGAAGACCAAAGACGAACCTAGATCTCCTGTCAAGGAGAAGTTGTGAGTCCGAATGATGGCATATCGGTGGGGTGTTGCATGCTATTACAACTCCAGAGTGAAGGAGAACTATTTCAACCTAGAGATCTGGTGCTTAGAAGGGCTGAGAAGGACCTTACTGCATCATCGAGGTAGTGCACTTCGCAACCTATCATCTAGAATGGTTAGATGGGATGCTCCTCTCTCACACTTGAAATTCTACCAATCTTTGACCTTACTATTGGTGAGATGTATCATGTAAAGCTGATGCATCTCATATTTAGTCAACATATATTGATATTAAAAAACATACCTCCATGGGCATGCAAGCTACAATATAAGAGACATAACAATACAAAGGAGACTACATACTCTCAACTCTCATACACCTCTCTCCCTCAATAAGAAGCTCTCGTCTCTCCCTTATAAAGCTCTCAAAGAACCCAAGAAGACCATCCTGCGGGCTACGCTCACTGATGTTTTCATCGGTGCTCAGCTTTTCATGCTGTCTGCCCCTTATAAAGTCTCAGGACCATGTCAAGTATGCGTACACGAGTTCTACTAGGATTCTACCTTCTTTCACATAAAATAGTGTCCAAAATGAGTCCCAAATGTATCCAAAATCCCTGTAGATAGCATGTAGGCCACCGCACAACTGTCCTGTGCGAACCAAGCTGTGGATCGGAGCCTCTCCGCATGTGCCACATGTCACGCACTGATCCATGTGCTTGTGAGCCATGTGAAATCACCCCTAGACCATAATGGTCTAAGCCTCATGCATGATCCATGATTTCTCCTATGGACCGCGTGTCCACATCATGGACCACGTGAAGTGGGCTTGTGCACCTACAGGGCCTGCATGCTGCGGCCGCGTGCTTGTGGGCTTCTCCTCTTGAGCCTCATGTGTTAGGCTTCTCCATCTTGGACTGCTGTGGATCGAATTCGGGATGCCAAAATCTAATAATTTTTATCTCGACTCAACATTTGGTCTCCACATAATTTTGAGAGCTTTTGAATGATCTCGATTCCATATCTTGGGGCAAATATCTAGCTACTTATGGATGGACAAATATGAGAGTCGAGCTAGATTGCTTGATCTCATCTTCATCATATATTATGATCTACCTAATCTGAGACCTGCTTAGGTAGCCTCATGCGGCAATAGGAACTTCACTCTATAATATTGCCTATCATCCTCTCGAGTCTCCCATCTTGTGCCCAATCCACCTGTATCTGGAGCTCCATCATGCTCTGAGCTTCCACTGGCTCCTGAAGCTCCATCTCGCGCTGAGCTCTCTGCCAAGAGCTAATGTCCTCCATACCTCTTTCCTTCAATACAATCTTACTGTCGTGCAAAACCTTCAGAATTTCATTATCAGTTTTTACTTATAGCTGCTTGAATCCAGTTTGTTCAATGAAATTAGATTACTCCTGAAATTAGGTATGTATTGGATCTCGTCCAATTTCTTTATTACTCCATCATGAGTCTGTAAGTTGACAGTCCTAATGTCCTTGATCGCACAACTCGATCCATTCGACAGATGCACGGTGCCCTCACTACTCTCTAGAAAGTCAAATAGCTCCTCTCTGTAATAAATATAATACGAATATACATAATCTAAAATCCATTATGGAGAAGAAGTAGATACCTCATCAGTCACTAGAAGAACATCACTTTCTTCTGTATCGCTATCTTGGATCACTGCCATAATAGCCCTTATTCGATTTCTGAGTTATGGACAATCTCTGACTTGATGACCCAACTCATCATACTTGTAACATCTGATCTTGCTGTAGTCCATCGATTTGGATCTGGACCACCTATCTTGCGATTCTCTATCCCTTTATTCTCTACCACCACCACCTCCAGTCATCACCAAAGTCGAGTCACCGTCTGAACTTGAAACTTGGTTCCCTTATCTGAGAACCTTATTCTGAAGAAGTACAGAAGTGACCTCATCCATCTTGATGATGTACTTTTCTATAAGAAGAGCAGTCACCAAAGACTCAAAAAGAGGAAGAAGTGATGTAAGCAAGATCAATGCCCTGATCTTCTCCTCAATCTTCTCACCAATACTGAGAAGATTAGTAAGGATCTTCTGAAAGTTGCTGAGACGCTCCTACACACTCTGTCCCTTATTCATCCATAGCTGGTAAAACTACTTTCAGAGGAAGAGAGTATTGATGAGTGACTTCGTCATGTACATCTCCTCGAGCTTCGTCCACATCACCGTCAGAGAAGTCTCGCTAAGCATATAATCACCAGATCATTTGCTAAGTACAAGCAGATTGTGCTCACGGCCTGCATCTAGAGCTGCTTCCAACTTTTTCTTCCATGATAGTTAGCTTCTCCTCGTATAAGAGAGCATCAATCAATCCTTATTGGATGAGCACATCCTTCAACCTCGCTTGCCATAGGAAAACTTGCTCTTTCTATCATAATGGTTGATCTCTACCTTGATTGAGCATATCTTCTCTATCTTTTCAACCTCGATCAACACCACCACAACTTGAACAACTGCATGCTTTGATACCACTTATTGGGAGGATCCCTTACGAGTGCAAAATACGGATCTTCCACCTAAAATTGCTAACTCGAGTGACAATGTCGATACTGCAATAGAAAAGAAGAAGAGATATAAAAAAGATAATTAAATATATGGATCAGCCTAAGGCTTATCTCCACGAGATATGCAAGCTTTACTATGAGAGAAATAAATAAATATAAGAGGACATCACACACTCACAACTCTCATAAACCTTTCTTCTCAATAAGAAGTTCTCGACCCTCCCTTATAGAGCTCTCAAAGAACCTAAGAAAACCCTCTTGCCAGCTATGCTCACTGATTTTTTCATCAATGCTCAGCTTTTCACGCTGTCTGCTTCTTATAAAGTCTCAGGATCATGTCAAGTACATGTACATGAGTCCTGCTAGGACTCTGCCTTCTTTTCACATCAAAATAGCATCCAAAATAAATCCCAAATGTATCCAAAACTCCTATAGACCATGCGCAGACCACCGCATAACTATCCTGCATGAACCAGGCTATGGATCGGAGCCTCTCCGTGCATGCTGCGTGTCGTGCACTTGTTCGCACGTGCGTGAGCTGCATGAAATCACTCTTGGACTGCAATGATCCACGCCTCGCATGTGGACCATGATTTCGCCCATGGACCGTGCATCCGCACTGTGGACCGCATGAAGCAGGCTCGCGCACCTGCAGGCTGGCTTCTCTGCTGTGGACTTTTCCATCTTGGACTACTGTGGATCAAATTTGAAGCACCAAAATCCAACATCAAAAAGATCCACGATCTTATAACAACCTTAGGATGTGTGCGTCATTATTCTCTAGCAGCCAGAGCATATCTCTAAAATCGTTATTCTCTGACCGACAACGTACGCTCCCAAAGACGATAGATATTCACCTTCATCTATAAAATTTTTTCCTAGAGACCCTCTAGATAAGTGAAGATTTACTTTACATGCCCTCTCCCAAAGATGGACTCCATATGCACTAAAATTTGGCTCCTCCATAAAGCTCTGAGTTCTCTATTTTCACCTTCCATCTCCTCCATTACTGGCCTTCCATGCTTCATGCTCGACACCACCTTTCCTCTCCATCCACTACTTAGAACTTTTCATTTACTTTATGGGAGACGGACTTAAACATCCGAGGGTCCACCACTGAGAAATCCTCAATAAGAGGACTTTCTTGTGCTTAGTGGTTTTGTAGGATCAATCTAAAGGATCAAGCAAGGATCTGGCACCAGCACCCAACTTCGAAGATCTTGATCATATATCCTGCGACCACCATTCTTTCTAATTTCAGCTCAGCGGCCTAAGTCAACTTGACTCCTCGATGGCAGCATATCCTACTAATAGCTCACACAAATTATTTGATTAAACTAATATTTATTAATTTTAATGCATGTTTATAATGATGATCTTACTTAAAAGTGAAAAAACAACCGCTATATTGCATTTATATTGTCATATTTTGTATTTCCTATTATATATAGGTTGGGATATGATCTTTTATTTATAATAACATATTTATTTTACATGTTCATATGTTATCAGAATTTTGAATAGTGATAGCATATCATAATATTAAGATCAAAAATTATTTTAAAAATAATTAGGCTATATATTTATCATATTCTTTTGTGTTATCTATTCTATTACATCTATTCCACATTGTATGTCAATAAAAATAGTTAGAAAAAGAGAGAAAAAAGAAAAAACTACATCTTGTGCATCGCATGGTTATGTGATAGTGATAATCTAAATTTGGACTAAAATACCCTTAGAGGGAGGTTTGATGATGGCATTAGAGACCGAACATGGCAAGGTCATCGGGTCAGTTGGTGAGAGATCAAGAGGGGAGGGAAATACTTTTGTGGGGGCAGCGAGAGAACCATCTCTTTTTGATATTTTTCTATTTTACTAAGAGTATTAATAAGTTCTATATTTTTTTTACATTTCATATAAATAATTCTATTAAAAAAATTGGGGATGACTTGTGACTATTTCTGTATTTCTCAGAATAAGGGTTTATTGTAAAATATAGTCTCATATGATTAAAAAGGCAATGTTTAAAATTAAAAATTTACAGCTAACTAATATATTTTACTAATAATATATTGTTATGTTTATTTTTATGTATTTTAAAGTTATTAAAAATTTTAATTTTAACCAAGTTGAACTAGTTGATCTTGAAGTCAGATTAATAATTTCTACATATTTTCTATATGATATACAACTAAATTTTTAAAAATACATGATTAATTTTATTTGCTATGACAAGAGCATACTATAAAATGTAGACCCATTTGATTTCATTGATAATTTTAAAATCAAAATTTATCAATTAGCTATATTTTTTTACTAACGATATATTATTATATTTATTTTAAAATATTTAATTTTATTAAATATTTTAGTAATAACCGTGCCTGATAGTTGATCTGGCTGAGACCTACATCCTTGATTAGGTAGTCCTTGATCTGGTTTATATACCTATGAGTGGATTGATATTTTTGTTCAAATTAAAGAACTTTGTCAAAAGTTTTTTTTCCTCTTTTGTTTTTTTGGATAAAAGGTACGATAAGCTGTCACTATTAGTGCCCAAAATACTTTTTCTTACAAAGCAAAAGAGTGCTACCAAGCCTTCACTTTTACTTATAGTATACAAATATATTTTCTCAAGTTTATGGTAACACAGAAAAAAGCAAACTGCCACATTATCAGAATGCAATTAGTGTGCTTGCAAGCTTGTTGCTCCCTTGCACATACACCTCCACAAACCATTGAACTTTCTATTTCTTTGCACAGTCCATCTCCATCTATACAACCGAAACTATTGCCTGTGGCTCTACAATCAAGGAGTTAATCCCAAGAACCGCATTGGAACATACAATTCCATTGCATCCCTTGTCTCTGACCGATGCCAGTAGTAGGTGCACCTGCAATCCACATGAACATGGGCTAACTATAAAACTATCACAGAATTACCTCAAAGTAATGTACCAGCAAATAAACCTCACATGTTAGTATTAAAAGCAAAATATTTGCACTACCTAGAGCAACAAAGCCTAATGTCATTCATTTGGGAAATGAGTAAAATTGTTTAGTACTTACAAAGTCTTGCAGAAAGGGTGGTATTCTATTGACAAGTTTCATGTAAGATTTTGTAACATTTTGGTTCTTATCATAAATACTATTAGCAAGTTATATGAAAACCATGGCACTGGATGTTTAACCAACTATACATCATATCCAAAGGCAATTACCATAACACTACATTAGTTTGTAAATTTTTTTATTAATGATTATAAGATTTATATTCAGAAATAAGCAAACACCTGTTACAACTCAAGGAACCACGAACAAAATAATAGAAACTAATAGAAGATAAAACGGGAATGGTACCATAATATGTAATGTAATTGGCTAGCCTAGGCTGAACGAGCGGACCAACAAGCCCTGCATGGGTGAGAAACCCCCTCCCTCGACATCCCAATTGACTGCAGCAAAGTATCTACAAGATTCTCAATCAACTTGATGCTATTCATGGGGTTATACACCAAGAGCAGTAAAAAGCAGCATTACCTTTTTAAATTCTTTTGCTGTTGAATTTAGTTCTAGTGGAAATCTGGTGTAGCAGAAAATCACAAAATTTTTTACTTGACCTGAAAGTACTTTCTATTATTCAAATAGCTTTTAGTGGCGAACCATCATGTCACCTACAAATCTAATCCTGCATCATGGAGAAAAAAATAAACCATGCGAGCGATCACAAACCACTAAAAGTGCAAGTTGATTCAATGATCGATATATATACATGGTTTCTGGTCTTCTAGCTAGATTGCCAAACTAATGGTGTCATATCCCAGTAGTCTCATCTAACTGGTCAATTCTCCTGCTAGGCGCCCGTGCTCCTGATTGGAATTCCTTGATCTAGTATAGCCAAAGGAAGAGGAGAAGGCAAGTGACAGGAGAGCAGAAGCTTATGTGTTCCATAATGTATGGCTTGTGGTTAAATAACAAAATAAGAATAGTCCACGTAGAAAAGTGAGAAAGAATGGTAAGGCACAAGACATCAGTAAGCAATTTATGCTCATATCACTTTCAGGCATAAAAAGTACATAATAACCAATATATCGCTGTTCATCCAAATATGGTGCTGATTCAAAAACAAAAGTTTATGGATGGTAAACTAAGAATCATGAAAAGTCTTTGGAAATTTTTTTTCCAAATAATCTATATAATATGATTTCTATATTCGGTGATCAAGCAAATTGACGAAGAAAAAAGCAAGCATTTTTCATGATAAGAACACTTGAGTAACATGGGTCAGTAAAACAATAGATGTTGGGATAGTATTAAACATGAAGCACCTGTCCTCCATCAACTTGGAATTCTAGATTCTTGTGCTGGTCATTGCATCTCTTCTTTTGGTATTATATTTCCAAGACTAGCGCAATAAAGCATATACAGTTTCTGGATCTATTGGAGGTTTTCAAGCATGGTAACCAAGCTTTCAGAACGTTGTGAGGTTGGTCAATCAGCTTCTCACATTTCTGTGAACTAACCTCAGCCTAAGAAGGTTAGCTGAATCATCTGGCCACAGACCAAAAATAAGACCAATTTAGCAATTCCAAAGCACGAACTCATGCAGATAGAGTTCTTAAAAGTGGAGAGGTAGAAATAAACAAACAATTTTGCATCAGCAAGCAGATTATGAAGTAATACGG
>KE505696.1:243445-258800 GCA_000441515.1 Elaeis oleifera
TGAAGAAAGAACAAAAGTCCCAAATAAATTTTTTAACCAAAAAAATAGAGCATGAAGATATGCCGCACAAATCAAAGCAATGCTCTTTAAAATGAATGTTTGGATCGGACAATGAAATTCTGAGTAAATGTAGTAGATTCTTCCAGAAGAATTAGTTCTTGGATCATGTCATTCTAGGAAAGATCATGATAGCTATCCATTTCAACACTTTATTCTTAAAATCTAGAACAAGCATGCCGAGTAGGATTCAAAAATTAAAAAAAGGCTAAAAAAAAAAATTAGGCAACTTTTTGAACTTTGAAATAGTTAATGAGATTCTAAGTGTGTCAAAGTCTAGAAAAGCATGTTTTATTAATTTTATTAGGGGATATAGAAGAAACGGTAAACATAAACACTACAGAACTAGGATTAAGAAAAAGAAGAAGAAATGTAAAATTTCTCCGGATGGCGCTAGCTGTTGCCGCATCAATCATGGCTTGTGCAGTTCGTTAATCTTAACTTTTTGATTAATCTAGTAATAGATCTTTGGCTATGTTCTTCTCTTTCTTCTATCCTTTCTCCGTCTGGGACGATGCAGATGTGTGGGATGTGAGCGATTTTGGGCCAGTCCTCGCCTCTCTCCCTCTCGCATCGCCTTGCCAGCGTGGGTCATCAAAATATGATATCCAGCTTTCCAAGTGCTGCGAGGCATTGCAGCCTATTGGGCAACATCGCCAGTTTTATGCAAAAATCAAGTCTTAAAACTTGTGAGCGAGGTGAGGCTTCCCAGCCACTCCGGTAGAGCAGTCAATTCCCGATTATTTATTATTTCTATCTCTTGGATGTTCATGAAGAAGGTGGGAGGCTGCTGTTGCTTATCCCTCTCTTCTCCCGATATGGACTTCAGGCTCCTACAATACAAGTGAAGGCTTTTGAGGGAGGGCATGCGTAGCTGCAAAATGACCTCGGGCAAACAGGTCAGCTCCCTTTCATCAAAAATCGTCAAACTTCTCATTTTGTACAATCCTCCAGTGCTCAGTGCTGATAATAGAGGATGATTACCCATGATAGAAACCTCCTCGACTGATGGTGGGACACGTGGTGCTGCCTTCAATTTGGGGCATTCAGATAGACTAAAAGTTCTAGGCAAGGGAATGGCATCACTTGTTCATCTGTTGCCGTTGCTTCTGGAGGCCATTCCTCCAATTCAGGCAACCCTCGCATATCGAGACATCGCAGTGAGGGAAATATGCCGCCATTCCCATAAAACTCCACTCCGATTCTCTTTACAGCATTCATGTCAAATATACTGATTGAGCGAAGAAACGGCAGGTGACCAAGCGCCGGAAGACTCTCGCATCTCTCGAGCTGGCTTAGTGTGATTTCAACTAGATTGCGGATCGGTGACGATGCCAGCTCCATTCCAGTCATCCATGTTGGGAACCTGATGCCTGGATAGTGCATTATAGAAAGCCATTTTAGATTAGAGTGAGGCTGGAGCCTCTCAAGTACTTCCTCCACCTCTGCTACAGGGGATGCTGCCAATGCTTCATATAAGACCCTACTCCACATCAATTCCAACGAACGCAGGTTTATCTTTGATGCCAAGTTCGCTTTCGTGGCTTCCATTGGATCTTGCACGTTGGCAAGGCTGTTGATTTGTAGACGACCACCGACCAAATTTAGCTGCTCCAACTCGGAAATACTACGTCCATGCTCTTTGCCCACGATAAACATGGTCATTGTTTGGAGGTTGCTCAACCGGCCCAACCAGCGGGGCATGCAAATCAATCTGTCGCATCCGGTGATGTCTAGGTGTCTGAGGCTGCTCATATTACTTATTCTTTCGGGCAAACTTCTTAGGCGAAAACAATATGCGAGGTTCAAAGTCCGCAAGTTGTGAAGGTCTGTAATCGAGCCAGGTAAAGCTTCAATTTCAGTATTCGACAAATCGAGGAGCCTAAGATGTTTTAATTACTTATTGTGCAGGGCAACTCTCGGATGCGAATTCCAGATAGATCTAATGCGCGCAAATGAGTGAGAGATGATATCGCATAGAAGACAAATTCTTTAAAAGAATCCCAATCCATCGCCCAGTTGAAATAAGTGACCTCAGCTTCTTGCCTGCAAAAGCGGCCTTTAAAGTTGTTGACGACATGGTATGGTCATAAACAACTGAGGAATAGCGACATCCATGCGGAATCCTTGTCTCCATGCGCACCTTCATGATCGAGGACTCATCTCTTGCCACAGAACACGCAAGATCATGGACTAAGTCATGCATCTTACACGGCCATATGTTGTCAAACCAATCCTTCTGGACATCCTGAAAAAAGGATCTGCACAACAAACTGTTGAAGTATCGGTTGCCAACTTCCTCTCCATGAATATCCCCGTCCAATGTTTGGATGAAACCTTCGGCAATCCACAGCTGAATCAGTTTCTTCCTTTCAATTTTATAATCTTTTGGAAATATCGAACAGTAAGCAAAACACTGCTTTAAATTAGAAGGCAAATGATCATAACTCAGCCGTAGTGCTGGTAATATACCATTGTCGTCGGCCGGCAATCTCCAAAGTTCGCTATCTCTGACGTATAACCACTCCGCCTCCCCTCTTCTACAGCTCATTAGACTTCCCAGAGCCTTAGAAGCCAGAGGCAAGCCTCCACATTTTCAACAATCTGCTTCCCAATTTCAACCAACCTTGGAGTCTCTTCTTCTCTTCCTGGCCCAAATGCTCTCTGCTTGAACAGAGTCCAGCAGTCAGCGGCTGTTAGGCCTTGCAATTTGTGCGGAGCCACCGTTCCCATGATCCTGGCAACTACATCGCTTCGTGTTGTAGTTACGATCTTGCTACCTTGCTTGCCACATCTCAGTAAAGTCTTCAATCTCTCCCACTTTGCTTCATCCTCGTTCCAGACATCGTCCAGAACAAGTAAGAATCTCCTCCCACTCAGTTTCGTCTGCAGCTGAAGCTGTGCAGCTTCCAAGTTTGGGACTTCACACTGAATAATCTTTTTTATAATTTCCTTGATGCTAAAATCATCAGAAACACATACCCATGATTTAAGATCAAAGTGCTCCTCTATCCCCTGAGCATTATAAGCTAGCTGGGCAAGTGTGGTCTTCCCAACTCCGCCCAATCCAACTATTGGAAGCACAGAGACATCACTACCATCATCCGCACTGACCAAGAAATTTATGATATTATCTTTGTCTTCATCTCGGCCATAAACCTCGGATTCAATCACAAATGAGAAGGTCTCTCGATCGACAGTTCTTCTTGAGGTAGATCCCTCTGACAGATGGAATTTTGACTTCTCGTCCGCGATCTGCTCCAATCTCTTATTGATCTTCTTATCTTGCGAGTCATCTTAAGGCGAAAAGCAATTTGGTTGTTGGGTGAAAAAAGTCACTCACCTTTCCAGTCAGCTGGTTAGGTCTCTGGTTCCTTCGTCGCAGAGCTTCGTACTGGAACTCATCCACCACGTCGTCGGCGTCGAAAGCTGCATCCTTGAGCTTCCTCAGCCAACCGGTCACAGCCTTGTCGCTGAAGGATCTCCTCTCGGCATCATCAAGTACGTTGTTGATCGTAGAAAGCACGCTCTGCAGCCTCTCGATGTCAGAGTTGACACCCCGCACCAATCCCAGCTTTTCCCGTAATCCAGTACCCAGCTTCTCGATCACGAGTTCCAGAACTGGAGAGGCAACAGCCATTGCTGCTGCTTCTGCCATCGTTGAACACCTCAAGGACGGATTCGTGCAAGAGATTGTAATCGGTGATGGCTTGGTGATTAGAGAAGGCTTGAGGTAGGGAGCTCCCAAGTGACCTGGCTCTACCAAACACCGATGAAGAGTCTTCGGATGAGATAGCCGATGACTTGACTGACTCGGCATGGATTTTTTTTTTCGCATCGATAAATAGGCCTAATTATTACTTGGACTAGGTCCGACGGAACACTCCAAATCCCACGGTGGCGAGCACGCAGCATTACACCTTGTATCTCACCAATTTCCTATTGCGCGTTATTTACCGTATATATGCTCCGAGATTTGCCCTGGTCGATATGATCCATGCAATACTTTTGCCAATAACAGAGGGGACCAGGCCTGGCGGGAGCTGAGGATTCTTTCTAGAAAACCAAAAGGAGGGATTATTTTAAAATAATATTTTTAATATTTTATTCTAAAATACTTCAAATCCAAACTTATTTTCGAAACTACTATTTCGGTGCCACCCAAGCCTAAATCATGGGTTAACCTATGAGTTTGAGTCCAAGTGGCTGAACTCGTGGGTTGGTGATGTGAAGGTCAATTCAAAATGAAATCATGAGTTGAAGCCACGATTTCATAGCGAAATCGTGGCTTGAATCTATGATTTCAAAATGAAATCATGAGTTTAACCCATCTTTTCATTTTAAAATACACTCGTCGATCTCTTTACGAAATTATGGGTTGAATACATGATTTTATTTTGAAATGATAGATTCAACCCACGATTTTAATTCGAAATGCTATTATTGCGAAATTGTGGGTTGAACTCATAATTTATTTTTGAAATCCTGCCGTCGTGAAATCATAGGTTGAACCCATCATTTCATGAAATCGTAGGTTATGCCTTTAAATCCACCCGAAGCTATCCATCTCCCTATTGATTTTTTCAGAATTTCTTTTCTATTGCGGTCTATTTCAACCATAATTCTGATCCCCACCCTAGAATCGATTTAATGGTTTTAAAAAAGATGAAGTTTGTTAAAGGAAAGTGGGTTCGAATAGAAAAGGAAACAACTGGCTCGTAGGTGTGAAGAGACTTTATTTGTAAATCACAAGTGTAGTAAAAATTTCAATCAAATTTTTATGAAAAAAAGTTGTTGGAAGTAGAATTGTTGATTTAAATAATTTTAGTGATTTTCGTATTTAATCGAAAGGATGAATTGGTTATCTATGATTACGCTCAATAAGCCAATATATCCTACTCTAGTTCAATATTTTTATAGTAATTTTAGTTTTGATAATCTAGTTCTATTTCATTGTATGTCAAAGAACAAGTTATCGAGTTTGACTGGAGTGTTCTAGATCAAATTTTGGGTAAATGGTGGTAGATATTTCAATACTACTTGTTGGAGTCATAGTATTTTAGAGTATCTTATCTGTATTAGAACTGTTTTTGGTCAGACCGGTAAACCTAATGCACATATGTTACCATTTGAAAATAGATTAATCCATCATATGTTTACATTTAATTTTCTATCTAGAGGAGGTCACAAAGATAACGTATCATATTTAGATGTTTATCTCCTCAGAATGCTTCTCTCGGATGATAGAGTTAATTTATCTTTTTTAATGATGCATTATATGAATAAATATTTTCAAAGTTTCAAAACCATTTTATCCTATGGAGCTGTTATGACTATTATATTTGAGGCATTACATGTCCATATTACTAATGATGATGAAGTTATTAAGCTCAGACCTACTGACATCTATAATCATGTATCTCTAAAGTGTATAGGATATATATTTACTGATAGATTATGAAGGCATATATCTGAGGTAGATGAAGAAGAATATGGCGGTGAAGAGGGTAGTCAGCCTACTCATAGAGAGCAATTTAGACATGCTACACAGTATTAAATGTATGTTCTAGAAGTCAATATGACTGACACATTATAATAAAATTAGGATACAATTTTGTACTTAATATATTGATTTGATTAATAAAGGACAAGTTTAATTTTATTCAAGTGTGATGAGTCCTTGAATCGTCTATGAAATTAACATTTCGATACATATGCTTAAAGTATTAAGAATTAGAGACATATATATAATTCCTAAATGCTCCCAATATTAGTATCATCATAAGGATAGTGATCGATCTGGATAAATCGATGCATAGATCACTTCCTTCGAGATAGATGAGTCTCTGGTCTACAGTATAAAGACACTGAGCGACGTGTGCGGGTAGTTGTTTGAGAATAACTAGCACTGAGTGTGATCATATGAGAGATTATTTGGATTTCTATTCGATCGTCAGTGATTGTCTCGATGCTGTAGTTGTGTGAATGATCTTTTAACCTGCGATGGTATAACTGCTCGCAGTGAGGCTGCTGGAGTTTGACTGACATATAAACATGCTCTTAATGAGCCCTTATAGTGGATGTTGACAATAATTGATCCACTGTAGGAGTAGGATGCGCATCAAGATGGAATCTATCGACCTTAATAGAGAGGAGTAGTCCGATGAGATTTGAGAGGCTAAGTTTGAGAGTCTGAGGCTACAACAGTGTGATTGATGAAAAAATTTTTATAAAGATCACAATTAGATTTGAGCTGATCAAATATATTATATGACTGATGATGAGGTTTGACAATTTATCTATGACTTATCATCTAGTCGGAACTCATGATAGAGAGACTGAATCACATGTGAACTATACCTTGAGGTTCTTTTTCGATTCTACTGGGTTGCCACTACATACTGCTAGGTATCACTGGTGGATTGTGAGAGCTCACTAGGGTTGCTCAGGATCGACAATCCTTGATGAGTTAGATGAAATTGTTTCGATCTATTGAAAAGAGTTTCAATGATACTATGATAGAGATCATTATATATCTCAGTACCAGATAGAATTAAATCTATGGGGTCACATAATAAAGAGATTAGATCTGGAATAAGTAATTGAGTTTATGAAGTCTCAATTAGATTTAGAAAAATCCTATTGGGTTCAGGGTAACTTTGCTAACACATGGTTGGATCCAATTTTTTTTTATATTTAAATTTCTTATTTGATAAGATTAATTTTAATTTAATTACCTGCTAATAATCTAAATGAATTAGATTCATTGGGCATCAATTGTTGGGTGCCTAGGATTATGGATCAAATGAATTAAGGGTTTAAGCCTTTAATTAATTTCTTTGATAGTTTTGATTGGACGCCACTTGATTTGATCAAGTTGGGCGTGCCCACTCATTAGAGGGTGTGTAGGACTAGCATGGGGCGTCCCATGGATTTCATGTGGCGTGTGTATTTGTGGGTATAAAGGCTCTAATAGTTGGCACCTAAAGGATCTCCTAAAGGGAGTTAAATAACTAAAGGAATAAGGATTCCTAATGCAAGTAAGATTTATATTAAGTGGTTGTTGGTTTGAATAGGATTCAAACCTTATGTCTATTTAAGAGACTTTCTTTAAGGTTCTTAAGGATTGAAATGTAGCAGCCCCACGCCTCCATAGAAGTGCCCACGCCCCCTCTCTCTTCTCTCCTCTCTTCTCCCTTGAAGAGCCAATGCCCAAGGCTTGGGCATCCTCTATCTTCCATGCCTAAAGGAGTTTGGGTGTCCCTCTTTGGTTGCTGATTTTTAGTCTCTCATTGCTTTATAATTAAGAGAAGAAAAGCAAGAGAAGAAGAGAAAAAGAAGATTAAGAAAGGATCAAAGAGTTGATTACGATCCAGACTTTGTTCAGATTCGCAGGCTGATTTTTCTTAGAGAAGAAAAATCAATACCAAAGAAGACTGTTTCAAACTGATCCTGAGTGAATACTCGTAGAGGTCAGATACTTACACAACTAAGAGAGAACTTACTCTCTTTTAGATCCAGTTTGAAAAAAAATTTACGAAATAGGTATGTAATTTGATCACACTCAATTTCAGTATAAAATTCAGTATGTGTTCAATTTCAACATATGAAGTAGATCTTAATATTTATATTTATGCATGCATAATATAGATTAAAAGATATTTTAATCTTCTATTCTGTTGTATTATTTAGAAAATTTTTTTTGAACATACATGTATATCCCGATATGAAAAATCTAACAGTGATATCAGAATCATGTGTTTCATATGCATGAAATTGATGTATATATTTTGAAAAGAGTTTTAAAATCTCATTTTTTCTGGATACATGAGATGTATAGATGATTATTTTGAATCTAAAATTTATTTTAGATTTAATTTAGAACATATAATTGATATATGAAAGTATGCATAGATCTAAATTTTATTCTAGAATGATTTCTATTTCATATTTATATGATGTGTAGATGCATGCATAAATCTGAAATTTAATTTGACTGGATTTATGATTCATATATGAGATATATGATTATATATTTAGATCAAAAATTATTTTCGATATGATTTATGATTTGTATATGAGATATATGATATCATATAATGATTTAAATTTTATTTGATCTAAATTTTACATACATATATGAGATATATGCTTGTATGTTAAATCTGAAAATGAGTTTTATGATTTAAAACTTCTCTTTCATGCAAAGAATTTAGATCTAAAATTTAGTTTGGAATATGAAATTTATGTTTGTGCATAAGGATTTTGGTTATAAAAAAAATCAAAATTAGATCATGTAATTAGATTGCATCTAAAATTTTGATTTGAACGTAATGGATTTAATTTGATTAAGTAATTAATTAAATCGAGTCAAATATTGATTAGGATTAGATCAATTAAGTTATATGATCATGTAATTATTGTTGATCAAATCGATTGAATCTCATATGTAGAATCGATTAACTTAAGGACCTAATTCGACTCGATGGCTTAAGCCTGATTCGCTTGAGCTAACCTATTTGGACTAATTGACCTCTTGATGTCTAAGGCAAGTAATTGAGAGATGATTATTAATTGATTCTGTTTGCTGACCTAGTCAATATATTGGTGTTTAAGAAAAGCAATGGGGGGACCCCACCGATCTCCACTTACCTAGCCAATTTGGAAGATTGGGTCTTGAATAAGGTTGCTTGGTGGTTTGGTTTAGCCCATGCCAATTAGATCAATCATATGATGACTGATTAGATAAGATCTAAATCTAAATTTTCTCACAATATTAAGATCATAGATCTTTCACCATTGTAGATGTGTGGGTGTGCTATTGGTGTTGATTGTTCTCGACTAGTTATAGTGGTTTAGTTACATCGGAAACACATAACCACTCTATTAGCAAAGAGTTGCTCTAGGATAAGGATGGGATTGAGTCCAATAATTATTAGGTGAGGGATCCAATGACGGCCTTGCACCTGCTTGTGAATAGTGGGTTGGGCCTAACTAAGGAGTATGGTAAATAACTGTTAGGTAAGCCCACATGACTTAGAGACCAAGTCGCTGCAACATACTTAGAAAGTATTTAGGCAAAGAGTTATCCACGTATTGGTGTGCATATTATCTATAACTGTTAGGTGAGGTATATGGCATCGGTGGGACCGTAGCACCCATTAGAAATCTATTTGTCGTGTTAGGATTTTCGTGTTTTATCTGAGGAGTGGAGGGATCCAAAAAATTTATGGAAGTCATTGTTTACATCTTAAAATTTTTAGAAGCAAAAATAATTTTAAAGTATAAAAGTTCAACTTGAATCTCTACTCTCGTAGTTAAATAATGTCAGCCTCAAACTCCCTAGCCTGCATCCTTAAATCCAATTGTTTGACCGAAACAAACTATAAAGACTGGCTAAGAAATCTTAGAATTATCCTGACTTCTGAAAAACTAGGTCATGTACTTGATTAAAAACTTTAGTGTTAACAAACCATCCTACTGCTGAGCAAAGAACTGCTTATAAAAAGTGAACGGATGAAGATAGTCGGGTCAAATGCTATGTGCTAGCATCTATGTTAAATGAGTTGCAGAGCCAGCATGAGCATATGCCCACTGCTAGGGCTGTGAACACTCACCTACAAGAGTTGTATGGTGAGTAGAGACGTACAACATACTTCAAAGTATCCAAGAAACTCTTCAATTTGAAAATGTGCGAAGGATAGTCAGTCCATGAGTACTGTATGATAGTGATCAAGGACATTGAGGAGCTTGAAAAGCTCAAACTTGACATGCAAAAGAATTACAGATGAATTTGATCCTTCAATCCCTTACGAGTTCATATAGTCAATTTATTGTAAATTTTCATATGAACAAATTTATTGCACTATACCCAAACTGGTCAACATGTTGGTCACTACTGAAGGAATCTTGAAGAGTTCAAGGGATACCATTCTCAGTGTGGAGCAGATTTCTTTGATCAAGAAAAGTCTGGTTGAAAAAAAGAATAAATCCGCTAAGAAGCAGAAGAAAGAGAGCAAGTCAAAGAAGGACGTTCCAAAGAAGGTTGAAGTAAAGGAAGTATTTCCACTATGATGCTGATGGTCATTGAAAGAAGAACTGTCCATTCTACCTGGAGAGCCTGAAGACTAAGAAGGGTGATAAATCTTCAGAAAGTATGCTTGTAATTGAATCTAACCTTACGGTTTCTTCTACTTTTAGTTGGGTATTGGACTCTAGTTCGAGTGCTCATATATATACCTCAATATAGGATCTAATAGAAAGTAGAAAGTTGAGGGAAGGTGACATGATCCTTCGGATCGATAATGGAGCAAAAGTTGCTACAGAAGCTGTTGACACTTATTCTCTTCGATGACCATCAGGATTTAGATTAGATTTAAAAGACTGTTATTTATTCCTGTAGCTAGTCGAAACTTGATTTCCGTATCTGTGCTAGCACAGGATGGTTTTGAATTTAATTTAATAAAAATTTTGTTTCATTTATTTACGAATAAATTGGTTGCACGTGATCTTTTAATTGACAGTCTATATCACTTGCATGTTAATGCGAATGTGAGTTTGAACGAGCAAATAATGAGTGTCGTAGGTCAAAAGAGATTCAGAAATGAAACTAACCAGAAGTACTTGTGATATCATAGACTAGACTATATTGGAGAAGACATGATAAACAAACTGAAAAAGGATGGGATCTTTGGCTCTCTTCATCCAGAGTCGTATCCATCTTGTGAATTTTATCTTTGAGAAAAAGTGGCCAAGTTATCCTTTGTAGGACATGAGAAAAGGGCCACAGAATTACTTACCCTAGTATACACCGATGTGTGGGGATTATTTGATGTGCAAGCTAAGGGTGGTTACAGCTACTTCATCACTTTTATCGATGATCTGTCTAGGTATGGATTTATATATCTGGTGAAACACAAGTCTGAAGCCTTTGAAAAGTTCAAAAATTCAAAAATGAACTAGAAAATAAACAGACAAACCCATTAAGGTTCTTCAATCTGATCGAGGAGGTGAATATCTTAGTCGAAAATTTTTGAGATATCTTAAGGATAAGGGCATTGTCTCTCAATGGACTTCTTTTGAACACCTCAGCTCAACGGGATATCCGAAAAGAGAAATAGGATCCTATTAGATATAGTCAGGTCCATGATGAGCTTCACTGATTTATCCTCATATCTTTAGAGATATGCCTTATTAACTACAATTCACCTATTGAATAGGGTTCCATCAAAATCCATTCCTATTATACCGTATGAGATATGGTATGGTAAGAAGCCGAGTCTAGGTTATCTTAAGACTTGGGGATATTCGGTCTATGTCAAGAGACAGATGACTGATAAATTAAAGGATAGATCTGTAATAGCTCGTTTTATAGGATATCCAAAAGAATCAATGGGATACTACTATTTTCTATAAGATCACAATGTGATTGTGAGTCAGAATGCTATATTCTTAAAAAAATAGTTTATCCAGAATGGTGGCAATGGAAGGTTAGTTGAGCTCGAAGAGAAGGTCTTTAAAGAGCAAATAGTTATAGATCCTCAGAAATCCATTATTCATAAGCCAGTAATTGATGTTCCTCTATCATCTCATAGATCTAGTAGGGTCTACTGACCTCCTGAAAGGTACATGGGTATGCTTATGGAGAAAGTAAGAAATATTTCTTATGAGAGATTAGGATCATAGTGATGATCCTAATATCTTTGACGAGACGATATCTGACATCGATTTCGAAAAATGATTAGATGCAATGAAGTCAGAAATTGATTCGATACATTCGAACCAAGTATGGATCTTAGTGGATCCATCCAAAGGTATAGTACCCATTAGGTGTAAATGAATCTACAAAAAAAATATCAATGGTAAGATAGAGATCTATAAAGCTAGACTTGTGGCAAAAGATTATAGCCAGCGTGAGGGCATTGACTATCAAGAAATCTTCTCATCCGTAGTCATACTAAAATCCATCCGTACTCTGCTTGCTACTATAGCTTATTATGATTATGAAATCTGACAGATGGATGTGAAAACTGCTTTCCTAAATGGATATCTTGAGAAAGATATCTAAATAGAGTAGCTTTTGGGTTTCACATCTAGTGATGGTGATCACAGAGTCTGCAAGCTGTAAAGGTCCATATATGGATGATAGCAAGCTTTTCAAAGTTGGAATCTTCATTTTGATGATGTGATCAAATCATTTAATTTATCAAAATAAAAAGAATCTTGTGTATAGAAAAGGGTAAGTGAGAGTGCAATAACATTTTTCGTATTATACGTGGATGATACTCTCCTCATTGAGAATGATATTCCTATACTGACCATGATCGAAAGATGGTTGTCTAAGAAATTCTTCATGAAAGATCTAGGAGAAGCATCTTATATTCTTGATACAAAGATCTATAGGGATAGATCTAAAAGGATGCTAGGCTTATCACAAAAGCTGTACATAGAGAAAGTACTAAAGAGATTCAGCATGAAAATTCTAAAAGAGGACTTTTAGCTCTTAGGCATGGTATTCATCTTTCCTAGACGATGTGTCTGACCATATCTGAAAAAGTTCAGAATATGAGTAGGATTTCTTATGCCTCAGCCATAGGGAGCCTCGTATATGCCATATTGTGTGCTCGACCTGATATTGCTCTTTCTTTGATTGTAACGAATATATATCAGTCGAATCTAGACGAGGAGCACTGGATAGTTATAAAGAATATCCTTAATTACTTGAGAAGAACTAAGAATTTGTTCTTGATCTTAGGAGGAGGTTTTGAGTTGCGCATCGAGGGGTATACTGATTCAGACTTCATGTCCGATCCTGATGATAAAAAATCTACGTTAGGATATGTGTTCGTATGTAATGGTAGCATAGTCAGCTGGAAGAGTTTCAAACAACCCATCATAGCAGATTCGACCACAAAAGCTGAAATGTCGCTGCTTTGGATACTGCAAAAGAAAGCTTCTGATTCAAAAAATTCATCACAAAATTTGAGATTATGACATCAAATGCCATATCACTTTATTGTGACAACAATGGAGCCATAGCACTTGCTAAGGAGCCAAGGTCTCATCAGAATAAAAGCATATTGAATGGCGGTACTATATCATATGCAACTATCTCGAAAAGAATATATCAAGGTGCGAAGAGTAGACTCCACGGATAATGTGGTAGACCCATTGACAAAGTGATTGAGCCAGCCAAAGATGGAAGTCCACCTTGAGAAGATGGGATTTAGATTAGTGGCCAATTGACTTTAGTCCAAGTGAGAGATTGTTAGATATATGTCCTAGAAGCCAATATGACTGACACATTATAATAAAGCTAGGACATAATTTATACTTAATACATTGATTTGATTAATAAAGGATAAGTTAATTTTATTCAAGTGTGATGTGTCCTTGAATTGTCTATGGAATTAATATTTCGATACATATTCTCAAAGTGTTGAGAATTAGAGACATGTATATAATTCTTAAATACTTTCGATCATAGTATTATCATGAGAATGGTGATCAATCCAGATAGATCAGTGCACAGATCGCTTTCTTCGGGATAGATGAGTCTCTGATTTACAGTGTAGAGATACTAAGCGATGAGTGCGGATAGTTGTTAGAGAACAACTAGTACTGAGCATGACCATACGAGAGATCACTTAGATTTCTACTCGATCGTCAGTAATTATCTCGATGCTGTAGTTGTGTGAATGGTCTTTTGACCTACGATGGTATGACTACTCGCAGTGAGGCTGCTGGAGTTTGACTGACATATAAACATGATCTCAGTGAGCCCTTGTAGTGGATGTTGACAATAGTTGGTCCACTATAAGAGTAGGATGTACATCAAGATGGCTAAGTTTAAGAATCTATGGCCACATCAATGTGATTGATAGAAAAGAGTTTCTATAAAGATCATAATTGGACTTTAGCTGATCAAATCTATCATATGACTGATAATAAGGTTTGATGATTTATCCATGATATGCCATCTAGTCAAAACTCACGATAAAGGGACTGAATCACATGTGAACTATATCTTGAAATTTTTTTTGATTCTACTAGATTGCCACTATATACTGCTAGGTGTCACTGATGGATTGTGAGAGCTTACTAGGGTTGCCCAGGATTGATAATTCTTGATGAGTTAGAGTACTGAAATTATTTCGATCTATTGAAAAGAGTTTCAATGATACTATGATAGAGATCATTGTATATCTCACTATCAGATAGAATTAAACTTACGGGATCATACAACAAAGGAATTAGATCTGGAATAAGCAATTAGGCTTATGAAGTCTTAATTGGGTTTAGAGAAATCCTATTGGGTTCAGGATAACCTTGCTAGCATATGGTTGGACCCAATTTTCTCTTTATATTTAAATTTTTTATTTGATAAGATTAATTCAAATTTAATTACCTACTAATAATCTAAATAAATTAAATTCATTGGGTTCCAATTGTTGGGTGCCTAAGATTTTGGATCAAATGAATTAAAAGTTCAAGCTTTTAATTAATTTCTTTGATAGTTTTGATTGGATGCCACTTGATTTGATCAAGTTGGGTGTGCTCACTCATTAGAGGGCATGTAGGACCAGCATGGGGCATCCCATGGGTACCATGTGGCGTGTGTATTTGTAGGTGCAAAGGCTCCAATAGTTGGTGCCTAAAGGATCTCCTAAAAGGAGTCAAATAACTAAAGGAATATGGATTCCTAATACAAGTAGGACTTATATTAAGTGGTTGTTAGTTTGAATAGGATTCAAACCTTATGTCTATTTAAAGAACATTTTTATGGCTCCTAATTGAAATCCAACAGCCCCATGCCTCCATAGAAGTGCCCACGCCCCCTCTCTCTTCTCCCCTTCTTCTCCCTTGAAGAGCCAATGCCCAAGGCTTGGGAATCCTCCATCTTTCATGCCCAAAGGAGTTAGGGCATCCCTCTTTGCTTGCTGGTTTTTAGTCTCTAATTGCTTCATAATCAAGAAAAGAAAAGCAAGAAGAGAAGAGAAGAAGAAGATCAAGAAAAAGATCAAAGAGTTGATCGCGATCTAGGCTTCGTTCAGATTCGCAGGCTGATTTTCTTAAAAAAAAAAATCAATATCAAAGAGGGCTGTTCCAAACTGATCCTGAGTGGATACCCATAGAAGCTGGGCACTTGTGCAACTAAGAGAGAACCTACTCTCTTCTAGATCCAAATTTGAAGAAAAAATTTGTGAAACAGATATGTGATTTGATCACACTCAATTTCAGTATAAAATTCAGTATGTATTCAATTTCATCATATGAAGTAGATCCTAGTGCTCTATGT
>KE505697.1:7265-18818 GCA_000441515.1 Elaeis oleifera
GGATTTGAAGAAATTCAATTAGTTAAATCCTAGAGTCCCAAATGAATAGGACTCTCTCCCTTGCGCCACCCAAAAAAACTCATCCTTTTCTCATCGCACAAAACCAATTTGTGTGTGAGAAAATCTGAAGCTAAACCCCTTTTTATCTCCCTCTTTGGAGTGGATTAGGTTATTTAAATTAAATTCAAAAGGTTTGAATTTAAACTCAAAAACCTATCCCTATCATCCCACTAGCCGGTGCCTTGCGACGGAGCTTGTTTTGTGTGACAAAAAGGAGGAGCTCCCATTTGTTTTCCATGCCTAAAATCCTCTGGTAGGTCTCTCTTTAAGTTAAATAAAAATAAGAAAAAGTTAGAGTTAAATTCAAATTCAAAATGATTTGAATTGCAACAAACTCCAGTCCTTATCTTATCTAATCTCATGTGTGCGGCAACCATAAAAAGCTTACATTTTTGTGCGCCAACCAATCCGAGACTTTCACCATGAGATACCAGAGGGAAAGAGGGGCCGAATACCTTTCTTGGGGTGTGAGGTTTGGGTGGGCTTCTATCTTCTTTGGCGTGAACAAAGGAAGAGACCGATCTCCTCTAGGGTGAGGGACCTAGAACTGTTCTAAGATTTCTGGATGAGAAAAAATCAAAGAGAAGAGTGTCTTCATCTATTTTCCTCCACCATCCAGCATCCTCCTCTAGTCCATTTTCGATATCGAAAAGATTTGAGGTGATTGAAGAAGAAGATCAAATCAGATCCACCATCAGAAGCCAATTACGCAAGCTAGCACTCCTGTGGAGGGCTGATTGGTCTGAGGGCTTCGTGTGGACCATCTGTAGAGGCCGGATGCTTGTGCGACTGCGAGCGATCAGAGAGGACTTTTGGATTCACATTCTCGATCATGAAGTTCGACTATCTACACTCAGGTATTGGGTTCGAAACTCTGATAGTAGTAGATTAGATCTATTACTAAATACTGATTTTTTAGTTCACATGCTTATTATTTTAAATTCAAATTTTTTATGCATATAAATTTATGTCACAGATCCGTTTGTAGGAGTTTTAAGATCAGATCTTATGCATGTATTTGTAGATTAAATAGTTTAATCTAATATTTTCGTTGCAAAAATTTTTGAAATGCATACATGAAACTCCTGCACATCTGAACAAGCTCATCAAATAATTTTTTTTCTCTAAGAAAATATTCAGGGATTGTAAGATTATCTTGTTTGAGAGCACTAACTAATCTCATTTTCTAAAAATTGAAGCCAAGCCTCGTTGGTCTTTGAGCGGAGAGCAGCAAGAGTATCCCATATTTTTTTCAGCTCCCCTGTATCTTGAATATGCTAAAAAGTATCATCATCCACAATCATTTGCATAATAAACATAGCATTTTTAGCTTTAGTTTCTCACCTTTTCTCGCTTCTACATTGTCTAGAAATAGTTTCTAATGACTTCACCATATCTGTCTCATTCACAACCTCTCATAAATCTTATCTGATCAAATACGATTTGATGTAGGCCTTCCAAAATATATAATTGATGTTGTTCAATATTTGGATCTTAGCAGCTTCAATTATAATAATTCAACTCTTGAAGCACCAAATAAGAATTCAAATGTATATATCACCACATAACGAATTACTAAAAGCTCTTCAACCACACCAAACTACAGTTGCATGAATCATCAATCTCCAAACATTTGGCTCTGAAACCATATAGAACCACCATACCAAGTATAGCTACACACATGGGCTACGAATCTCAAGACTTTAGCTCTGATGCCATATAAAATGATACGTTACATATAGTAGATCGTCTGTGCTCGTCTAAAATCCAAAACAAACATCAAAAAAAAAATCACAATTGGTGTTTTTTTGGATCTTGGACCCGTACAGTTGATCTACTACGTGGAGCATATCGTTTTACATGGTATCAAAGCAAAGTCCTAAGATTGGTACTTCATATATTTATAGCTCTATATGGTATCAGAGCTAAATTTTAATATTGATAGTTCTATGGTATATAGCCAGAGCTATAATGAAAATACTCTATTGCTATTGCAATGATTAACGTAAATTATAGTTCCACGAGTAAACTAAGAGTAAAAAATGCAAAGATAAAGTAAGATAATCTAAATGCAAAGATAAATTGATTTCATTGATAGGTCCAAAGGGTTAGGGTTGTCTTTCAATATTACAATATAATATTTATAAGTGTCTTTCATTAACTGCTAGGATAGTGTCACCACTGACCTTGATACTTGTCCTTGCTATTGTGTATAAGATGAGCTACTACTATCATGGATGCCACTATTGGTTTTGATGCATATCATTGCCATTGTCTGCTATATGGCCTATTATTGCCGTGCATGGTCAGTACCACTCTTCTTATTGTTTAGATAGCATGTCTACATTTCTATTTTATGGATAGTGGCACTTGATGACTAACCATCATTCTTGGACTCCTCTTATTAACCATCTCTCCTTAGACTGATAGCTTCCACTCCTTTTGGTCTATACATTAATTAGTTAGCTTGTACCTTTGGTGAATGGGCCTGCACCATCAATCCATTCGCCTCCTTTGATGGATCATATCATTGGGTATAATCACCTTTACATTCATATTCTTATGATGCCTAAACAGAAGATTGATGTGTAGGATCCACCACCTCCCTTGGAGGAACTCTCGACATCTTCCATCTACGCTTGGTTTAATCCATCTCATGCAAAATACTAATTCAACTCTTAATCAAAGCCATCAAACTAATGGGTATCTTCAAATCACATGCACCATGAACAAACCATGAATTACCATTTTGCCTGTGCACAGCTTCTCAGTTGTAATGTTACTCATATTAATTACCAATAAAAGCCTAACATCTCCCTGTGCATCTCTCCATCTAATAGCCACGTAGGATTTGATTGCATTCCAACAGTTAGGTATTTCACTACATGGCGAGCAAATAAATAAAGGAGAAACATATTGACCAAGCACATCAGTTATAGTCTCTAACTTACTGAATAATTTATTTTCTTTCTTCGCCAACCATCAAGCTGCAAAATTCAATTTCACCGTGCTCATTAAAAACAGCCCCAAGGTCACAAATCGAGAACTACTCAATCCCACTGAAAGACATGCTCGCTGAGAAGCCTGATATTGACCAAAATCAGGTTCCCTAATGGTCCTCCTCACGTTGAACAACTAATCGATATCTATACTTCATGTCCAACTCAGCTTCTTCATCCAGATTTTATGACAGTTGACCCTTGCTGAACAAACTGCAAAACCTATCTTTCCAACAAATATTCCGATGTCCCAACGAATGTAATAAACATACCGACCTAGAAAAATCTTTGTGCACCGCATGCGATGCAATAAATTGATATGGAACGCACCATCTAAGCACATTGGAATACATAGCCACTATTTTCAACGCATTTAATAGCATATTTAATGCTTACAATTTCACTTTTTATTAAAATTTTGAATGATGAAAATGCTCTTCTTCTTTTAAAAAATTATGATATCATACCGTCATATTATGACATCCTGCGGTCAAACCATGACTTCCTACATACATTATATCATAAGTTTCTTTAGAATAGATAAAAGAACATTTTCATCATTGAAAATTTAAGAATTTTTTAATGATAAAAATATCTCTTTCTTTTTTATGACATCTTTTATATAAGAAATCATAATTTGAATGCAAAATGTGACCACAGTATGTCATAGTTTTTTCAAAAAAAAGAGATATTTTCATCATTCAAAATTTCAAACAAAAAAACAAACTTACACACATTAAATGTACGTTAGAAAATAATGACTACGTAGTCCAATCAAATAAGATAGTATATTTTTTTCTATATCGGATGTAGCATACAAAGAATTACTCTACCGATCGATATCGAAGCTGTTGCTGAACCTTGAAGTCATTCTATCGTTAGCCTACATACGATACTAATAAATGTTTTAACAGGTAAGAAGTGAACGTTGTGGTCCTGGTATGTGCTCAATTTGCATTCCATAAAAGGGAGACCCTCCTCCAAGTCCAACCCGCACATGTAAGGATCAGCTCTTTAAAAAACAGATCAGGGCCTACAAAGTGGAGGACAATAAGAGATAGAACTGAGTGCTCGAGCCATGGCATTCTAACAAAGAATCGGGCAATTACATCCAGCAACAAAATCCAGAGGACAATAATTTACACTAGAAAAGGAGACAACCACAATTTGACAACAAATGTGTCTGCCAACAAGTCAAGAGAATACAGCACGTCAAAAGCATATCTGAGTAGCCCATTTGAATCAGGTGCTAATATGATACAACATAATGAGCTCAGAATCTAGATCCAAGCAGGAAATTCTTTGAATTTTAATCAGAATATACTAAAGTATGGCATGTGCGATGCATGCGGTCTATAAACAATGAAACATAGAATATGGTAGGAAATGCATAAACATTGGTGAGTTTAGAGAGTTAACAGTCAAAAAGGATTCTAAATGTTCATATTAGGAAACAGTTCTACATATAGAAACAATACAGTTGATAGGGAAAGAATTCTAAACACAGAGGTCATATAGCTGAAAGAAGCGCCAAACCTCGGGAAATGTGGAGATGCATCATGAAACAACCGTTTTTGGTCCATGCACCATCAGAACCCTGAACACCGCATAAGAAGAACAGCATACAGCTGTCAGGTAGCAACTTTGTCTGGAAGAAGTTACTGGCCACAAATTACGCCAAGTGGCTATAGCAAACTGACTGTAGCTTCAATTTACAAGTAACATGCCGTCATGTAAACTACGAGTCACAAAATTTCTGATAGTTTACATACATTAATATAATGTTGCAGATAATTATCCAGAACACCTTTCAATTGGACTCATTTATCATCTCCTCTTGGAGCAAAGGTCATAGAAGCTAATCTAAACACCGAGCTAAAGGGGGACAAATCCATAAACACTACCTCTGCAGGGCCTGTCTTGTAAACATGATTGTCTTCCTTCCTCCACTCAATCTCCAGTGGCTCACCAGGCAAATCAACAATGCATGTCTGGTTTAAAAGAACATTTGCCAAAAGTATAGAATTAATGATAAGAAAGGGAAAAGCATAGAGAAGAGAATAAAATGAACACAACAACTTCGAAATTACATGGTGATACCAAGCATGTCCTTTCAGTGCGGCCCTCTAGAACTGCTGCAACAACAAGTGCACAAGCTACAGTCCCACAGGCTAGAGTTGCTCCTGCAATTTAAAAATAATTTAGAAATTCAATTGTTCATAAAACAATCACATGATAACAAAATTTAGACTTCAAGACTCTGTGACCACAATCAGGACACAAAACACGCAGCATGATTTGTAAACAACTCCAGACCTGCTCATACAAAAGAATATGGTATACAACCAAGTTAGGACGACATATTGTTCCTACAATATAGTACCCCCGGGGAGGTGTTGCACTCTATGCTGGGTAACATCATTGAGAAGATGAAAGAAGCTTTAGAATATTTCTGCTCTTGAGAAAGTAGATCCAAACCACCACCACCACTCGCCCTTCTCTCTCACTCCCTCACATGGATAAACACATGCGCACACATAGAAAACAGTAGCTTTCAGTATACCTGCACCACGCTCCCATACACGCATTTTCAGGTGTGAACGAGATGACTTGCACAAATTCTGCAAGAAAAGATAACCAGAGGATTCATCAGCAACCAAAAGGGGATTCTATGTGCTCTTTAGTGTGAGTAAAGGTGGACAACTTACAGTTGACAAAACATGAACTAAAAAACAAAGCTTGGTGGAAGCAAGCCCAAATGGATGCAGATAGGCAAGCACTCAAGCATGTTATGGAGAACTACAGCATGCCCACTAACAATGATCAAGTAACATTACTCACATAAAGAGTTTCATTGCTAGAAATAAAGCATATGCAAAAGCAAAAAGGCATTAAAGCATTAAATGGAATGAAAAAACTAGATTGCAATTTCAGATAAATATTACACTGGTGGCTAAGATCAGAACAAATGCAGCAGAGCACATAACTGAGCCAAAAGAGGCCTATCCCTTTGCTATTCTTAAGATGAACTTTGGAGGGAACAAAAGAAAATAAAGAGCCCTATCTTTCAGCATTTCAGGATCGCAAGAGGCACATTCTGTTCATCCTTGCCTATTGTCTGACCCAAAATTATATTGATGTGAAATAAACAATCATACAAATTATCTAACACCATAGTCTAAAAGAATGAAATGCACATTAGATGAGACAAGAATGCAGAGCATATCACATGTTGTAGGATGAAAATAGTACTTGAAATTTTAACCTATGTTTGTTTGACTCTGAAGTAGAATGGAATGTATTTAGGATATAATAGTGAAGATGGATGGAGTCCTTGCACATGAAGATAGTAATATTTGGAATTTTGGATTACAAGTCATCAACATGGAACCCCATGACCATACAATTTGGGATCCTGAGAAACTTATGGGTGGGCCTTATGTGATCAGTCAAAAACATAAATACATTCAATATGAGCTTATGAAACACCCGATATTGTCCTCATGTCGCCCTACTCAAGTCGCGCACATATATGCTTATATGAAACTGATCTCTGCACCCCCCAACACAACCACACCCCCCCCCCGGCACCAAAAACCCTCTTTTCAGAGAAATGATGGGATCACATCACCTATAATTGCATTTGATTACAACAGACTAAATGCAGGTAAGAAGGTAAAAAGGAGCATAATATCTTTCCTCCTGAACATAGAACAGCTAAAGACACACCTACTTGCCTTAAAATATAGAAAGGAAGAACCCAAAAACTCCACATTAACCACAGGGTACCAATAATATGAAACAGAAACCTTCCTAGGAACCAAAAAATGCAGAGGGCGAGCCTAGGCACAATGTTAAGGTTGCTCCATTGTGACCCGGAAATCACAGGATCGAAATATGGGAACAACCTCTCTGCATATAAAGATAAGACCATACACCTGACTCTCCTCAGACCCTATAGTTATGGAAGCCTTGTACACTAGACCACCGTTCTTAGAAACCAAAGGCACCTTAGCTGTGAAGACCAAGGCGCCAACAAACTGACCATTTTAAAAATTGCCCAGCATCTAGAATCCACCACCTCAGCCTAGTTAACTTTTTCTGATTTCACCATAGAACCATCTGCAAGGAAAGAACACAACATGAACCCCTCCAGGTAACAAAGCAAATAGCTAATGATTTCACAGGGACAAAACTAATTTACAGGACTGCAGTTGTCACAGTAACAAGCAACATAGAAAAAGGATATGTATATTCAAGAAATATTTGACCTGTATTAGTTTGAGAGGGAAACATTTCATGGTGCTTAAAGTTTGGACGAATATCTCTCAGGTTTAAATCATCCACATCCAATGACTGTAAACAACTAGAATGAGACATCATATGGTCATAATTCATAAGGCTTAATCAAGAATTAATACTTCAAGAACTCATGTTGAACATGCATGAAGATTGCTTCTAAATCATTTAAATTCCACATTCATAATGCATGGTAGAGATTACAACTTGTTTCAACTTTTCTTTAGTGAAGTTGTGTCCAGCTATGGAAAGATAAGACTGACAAATTGATTGTTCAGCACATTACAAAATTTTTGAGAATTGCACAAAGAAATAAAGGACTCCAGGTAGATATAATGGAACACTAGAGCTTAATATACATGAATATTTGTAACCAAGAAAAGTCAAAGACCATAACCATAATCATCCATCAACCCTTCCCTAGCAATTAAGGGTTGGCAATAGTCAAAGATTGTACTAAAAAAATTAACAATTCCAAGTATAAGCATAGTCCCCTGAAGTGCTACTATCCTAGAACACAGAGTCACCACCTAGATTTCTAGATGACCTAAATCTAAGGATCCTATTGTCACTCCAAACAAGTATAGTTTTTTTGATAAGGATAGGTGCTCCCAATGAGGAAAGACATGTTTCTTTAATACATGCCAACTAAAATCATTGGATGAATAAAAGAGGAAAGAAACTGGAAGTTATCTCTTGGTGGTCTATTTCCTTGGTACCACCTTGATACCAGAATTGTGACCCCTTGGCATCTACCGCATCTCAGTATTGTACCCATTTTTTTCGCTTTTGAGGATCCAATATTTTGTATACTGCAAATAGAGTTTCAGAATTCTAGAAAGATCAATCTTTCTTGACTCTTTATCATGTATGCCACCTTTGATTTTTCCTAGATTTGGAAACAGTCTAGGAGGGGAAGAAGACAACAATTATAATGAAAAATTTATGTTAGGCATTGTATTCATCTTTCAGGCTAAAAGTAGATGTCAAAGAGCCACATGATTTGTGTTGCTCCCAGTTCAAAAATTCAAGAAATATAAATTATAATGAAAAAACAAACAGATAAGGCTTCTAGATAAAATTGACTTAATAAACACATGCTTTAGAATGCCCGTGTTTTAGGTTAATGCATTTGAACAAAAATTTAGCATTACCTAAAATGGATATGCCCACAATTTATTCATTTCTACCCAAAATCCAAATTAAACACATTTTTTCATATGAGTTCGTAATCACCAAACACTTTTGTAGCGCAGCCGTTTACATCACAAAACTATCACAAGCCCTCCAGGTTAAACTTAAGAAACATTAGTCCACAAACATTGGTACAAACAGGAACAAAGCACCACCACCTAATTACACGAGTTAACCCCTTATAGTTTGGGTCTCATACTGCCAACTAATCATTGATACGGTAACACTACAAGAAACAGGGCATCACTGATGGAAAATTTGTGACAGAATTTTTCTATCACAAATTGTGATGGATTTGCAAAGGATCTGTGAAGGAAAAGCAAAATAATTTTTTGGACCTTCAGTGATGGATTTATCACAAAAATATCCGCTACCAAATGATCTGTCACAAATCCATCATAGTGATGGATTTGTGACGGATAAAGATACAGATTTTTTGAAAGTTTTCATTGATGGATTTGTGACGGATATATCCGACATAAAAATCCATCACAAATCCGTCATAAATTTGTGACAGATCCATGACGGAAGAGAAATACAGATTTTTGATTGCTTTCACTGACGGATTTGTGACGGATATATCCGACAAAAATCCATCACAAATCCATCACAAATTTATGATAGATTTGTGATGGAAAAAGATACAGATTTTTGATTGTTTTAGTGATAGATTTGTGACAGATATATTCGACACAAAAATCTATCACAAAGAAGATACAAATTTTTGATTGCTTTCAATGACAGATTTGTGATGGATATATCCGACATAAAAAATCTATCACAAAGTTATGATGGATTTATGATGGAAAAAGATACAAATTTTTGATTGCTTTCACTGACGGATTTGTGGCGAATATATCCGACACAAAATCCATCACAAATTTGTGACGGAAAAAAGATATGGATTTTAGAAGGTTTTGGTGATGAATTTGTAACGAAAAAGCAAATCACAATTCCATCCTTTCCTTTAAGACTAAAAGCCTGTTTGGATGTCTAGAATTTTTAAACTTAAGATAAAAAAATCATGATAAGATATAAGATTAATTTGATCCTATAGGATTATATGTCAAATATTCTTTTGTAAAAAAAGAACTTTATGTAAATAATCATATCCTATGTTTAGATGATAAATAAAGATTTCTCCCCTCCCTTCTTAATTTTCCCCTTCTCTCTTTATCCCTTGTTTTACCAAAATAATAAACTTATCATTATCAAAATATCATATTAATCATTAAAATTATAAAATAATTTGTATCAAGAAAAGTTAATATATCTTTGTGTATTTTTGGAATTTAAAAATTAAAACTCGTTTTGATTTGGGATGGCTTTGAAATTTGGCCCTATGAATTTTAAATTTGCCTCTCAAGTACTCGCTACATGAAGTCAATTATATATACATATATACATACATATATATATATATATTATTGATTTTATAAAAATTTTGATCATAGATCTAACTCCATTCAACCCAATCCAATCCGACCCAACCCCTCTTATCCAGTCGATCCGATTCAATTCAACCCAATCTGATCCAAGATGGATACTAGATGGGTATAGATATAAAATTTTTGATTATTTATAGAATAGTTTTGGATATTGGTCGATCCGACCTATACTCAATACTATTCCTAACTCATTTAGCGGTATCCTATAAGATTTGAAAAGAGTTTGAAATTTAAAATAAAATTCATTTGGATTTGGGATTTGTCCATCGATATCTCCTATCGAAACTTAATTATATATGTATATACTTATTTATCTATACTTAAGTCATATTAAAATTATAAAACCATTTATATCAAGAAAAGTTAGTATATCTTTATGTATTTTTGGAATTTAAAATTAAAACTCGTTTCGATTTGGGATGGATTTGAAATTTGCACCAATGATTTGGAATTTGCCCTTCAGATACTTGCTACACAAATCCGATTATATATTTTTTATTATTTTTTATAAAAATTTTGATCATAAATTCGACTTGATTCAACCCGATCCAACCTGACCCGACCCCTCTTATCAAATCACCCGATTTGGTTTGATCCGACTCGATCCAAGCTGGTTCGGTCCAAGATGGATACTGGATGGATATAGATTTGAAATTATTAATTAATTACACAATAAATATGGATATTGGTCGATCCGATCCATGTTCAATTCTATCCCTGGCTCGTTTGGCAGTACCTTATAAAATTTGAAGAGTTTGAAATTTAAAATTAAAATCTGTTTAGATTTGGGATTTATCCATCAGATATCTCCTATCAAAATTTAATTTTTATATATTTATATAAGTAATAATATTATTAAAATATATATCTAGAAACATATATAATAAATTTTTATTGCATTTTAATAATAAATATATATAATCAATTTTATATATTTATATGTATTTTATTGAATTATATATATATATATAAGTAATAAATTTATTAAAAATATATATCTAGAATATATAATAAATTTTTATTAAAAATATTAAACCCTTGATTATTGGATGGCGTATTCACTACCTTAATCAACAAGATACAATTTTTTATGTGTAAAATGACTACTAAATTTTTTAAACTCGTTTGTGTGTATGTATATATCACAAAATTCTAGCCATCATCTAATCCTTCCCTAATCCAAATCCCAGTCACCACAAACCTCCCACCTGACTAAGACCATGAGGATAGAAAAATGAAGGAAACTTAGAGAAAATAGAAAAAAATCAATATGAATGAAGGAGAGACGGAAGAATTTGAACATAAACATAGATTGATTATTTTCTCTTCCTTTCCTCTCGTATTCTTTTATTTTATTCTTTTGAAAATGATTTATGGTGACAAAAAGTACTTGAGAGAGATTGGAGGGAGGTTGGAGGGTAGGAGAGGTTGTTGGCGATGGAGGGAGAGAAGGAGGCAAAGGAGGGCGAGGAAGGAAGTGGGGAGGAGGTGGAAGATGGAGAGGAGGCGAAAGAGGGGAGGGCGGTAGCATGGGAGGGGAGGCGGAGTGGAGT
>KE505697.1:25414-35746 GCA_000441515.1 Elaeis oleifera
GCAACGATGGTTTGGGGTGGGGAGGCCGTAGGCCGGTGAGAGGACAGGAGGAGGCACAGGAAGGCGAGGAATGAAGAGGGGAGGAGAGGGGAGGTGGTTGAAGATTTGCAGAGGCGATGGGAGGCAGCGAAAGAGTGGGAGGCCGTCGGTGGGGAGGAGGGAGAGGAGTTGAAGGAGGGCAAGGAAGGAGAGGGGCCGAAGGTGGAAGATGGGGAGGAGGCGGAAGAAGGGAAGGGGAGGGCAGCGACATGGAACGGGCAATGGAAGAGACGGAAGAAGATGATTTTTTTATTTTCTCTCGTATACAGCTAGCCCATCCAATTGTTCATGGCCAGCAGAAGAACACGACGACATAGGAGGGGCATCTATACACATTTATTTTATTTAATTTAATTTATTTTATCAAAATTCCATTTAGCAATGGTCAATTAATTATACTCATGAACTTGTATCATTTATTTTGGGTATTCATCAAGTTTTGTTAATTTTTTATCCTTTTTGCATTTTATCTAAATAAATCTAATAACAATAATTATAATGTGTTAATGTAGATTGATATTAGTGCAAATATATCTACTGATCGTAGTTGGATGTATCGTCGACTTAATAAAGATGGATATGTTAATGATGAATTTAAAGTGGGGTGAAATAGTTCCTTGATTTTGCATTTTCTCAATCCAAATATTTGCCTACAGAGATAAAATTAGGTGTTCGTGCTGAAAGTGTACAAATTTGCTCTTCCATAATCAGGATGATATTACTGTCCATCTACATAGGAAGGATTCATAGGGGGATACACCTCATCGGATGCTCATGGAGAATCTATGCAGGGCAATCATCAAGCAGAAATAATGATGTACCTCCAATGGACAATGTAAATTCATATACAAGCATGGTGATGGATGCATCAAGCTCTGAGTTTGATGGGCATGGTGGTGGGTTTGATGAAAGGAGGTTTGAATATGAACAGCTGAATATAGAGGCTGCAAAATTCTATGATTTACTAAATGATGATGATGAGCCACTATGGAACGATTGCAAGAAGCACACAAAATTATCAGCCATGTCACAGCTATTAAATTGCAAATCAGAGTGATAAGAATCAGAAATTCTGCACTTATTTTAAGCGGAGATGTCGTAATTTAGGAATTGTGAGATTTTGAATAATTGAGAGATTTTTTAGAGATTTTACCTTGTTTCCATCTTAGAGAAATTTTATCGTTTTCCATCTTAGAGATTTAATCTTGTTTCTGTCTTAAAGAGATTTTATTTTATTTTCATCTTATTTGAGAGATTTTCTCATTTTCATATTAAGAAAAAATCTTGTTTCTATCTTAGAAAGATTTTATCTTATTTTCATATTGAGGGATATGATTTTCACTTTTATTAAGATGTGATTTTATTTCCATCTTATTTGAGTCTGTTTAAAGACTCCTATTGTATTGAAGGAGACAACTTAGAATGACAACTTAAAAACCCTAAAGTGGGCTATTTTCCTTTCTTAACTTCTTTATTTTCTTTGGCTGTTTTCTTCCTCTCGATTTCTTTATTTTCCTTTCATTTTATTTTTCTTTCCTATTTGCTGTCTTAAATTTTTTTTGGTGCCGCATCAAATAGGAATCAGAGCCCTGTCAGAAATATCACTTTCTGCGCACTATGCAAATTGCTCTGAGATAGTTGGTATCATCTCGTATAAGGTATGGTTCCTTTATTAAACCTTGTGACTCCTTCAAATTGTGGGTAGCTTCTACGATAGCTTAGGTTCTTTTTTCATTCCATACTTCTCTAAAAAGGGAAAAAAAAAGAAGAAAAATCCGAATCATTTTGTTGGCTTCATTTTGTTCACTTTTTTTTCAGTAGCTCGATTATATCACATCACCTCTTTGATATTGCACGAGCTAGAAACATAGGCACTACATTTGACTTTACATTCCTTATTGTGAGCATTGTGGTTGAATTTTTCAGTGATTATAGCATATATCACTTTTGTCCTTGCCCTTCCTTGCTACTATGACCATTGGCAATTTGAAGATGCTCATTCCGCCATGAAAAAGAGCTTGAATCAGTTAAAATACCCATACCGCATTTCAAGAGACTTTAAACCAAATATACCAGTCATTAAACCAACTTCAAACTGAGCTTATTGAGCTTCATGCTAATCAAGTTGATCACCACATGGATATGGCTGATCTCATCGATCAGTAGGTCGAACGCCTACTATCCCTGAGAGAGTCAAGACCAAATAAACAACCTCTAGAGGATAACCATGCTAGCAGTCAATCCATTCATCAACCTCTCCAGACTCTTAATGTCATAAGATGTATCATCACCACTCCTGCAAACTCTGAGGCATGGAAACGCACTAGCATGTTTCATACTTATGCCCAATGTGGGGATAAAGTTTGTAAACTTGTCATCAATGGGGGTAGCTCTATGAATGTTGTGTCTAAATTTACCATTAGTAGATTGAAGCTGAAGTCTCAACCTCATCCTCATCCTTATAGAGTTGCCTGAGTAGATAAAATTTCACTTCTTGTTAGTGAGTGTTGTCTACTGCCAATTCAGATGGGAGGTTACTCTGCTGAAATTATGTGTGATGTGTTACCCATGGAGGTTGCTAATGTCATATTAGGTCGACCTTGGATTTATGATATGGATGCATATAACTTTGGTAGGGAGAATACCTATGTTTTCATACATAAAGGTAAAAATTTAAGCTAAACCCTGCTAAGCCTACTGAGTCCCAACCTGCAAAAGGGATGAGAGTCCTCTTCAAACCTTTAGTCAGAAAACTGTCACATCTTAACTCATAGGAAATTTGAAAAGATAGTTGGAGCCTAGAGTAATGTTAGCTCTCATTTCTAGGGGTGAGATCCACTTGACTTTGAACTCCCAAGATAATCCATCTCCTGAGATTCAACAGTTGATGGAGTTTAAGGATGTGACCCCAGAGGACATACCAGATGGCCTACATCCCATGCGTAGCATCCAATATGCCATTGACTTAGTTTCGAGATCCTAGATACCTAATCTTCCACACTATAGATTGAACCCTAAGAAGCGTGAGGAGATGAGAAAGCAAGTAGATGGCTTGTTGTAGAAAAGTCACATTCGACCTAGCCTTAATCCTTGTGTTGTACTAGCCCTTTTGACCCGTAAGAAAGATAGTATGTGGAAGATGTGTGTAGATAGTAAAGCTATCAATAGGATCACTGTCAAATATAGGTTTCCCATTCCTAGGCTTGAGGACATGATTGACCAATGAGCTGGCTCCACAGTCTATTCCAAATTTGATTTACATAGTGGGTATCACCAAATTAGGATTCGGCCTGGGGATGAGTGGAAGACTACCTTTAAGACCCAGGATAGCCTTTACGAATGGTTAGTCATGCCTTTTGGGTCATCCAATGCTCCTAGCACCTTTATGAGGTTTATGATGGAGTTGTTGAGACCCTTCGTTGGTAGATTCTTAGTCGTCTACTTTGATGATATCCTGGTTTATAGTAGGTCTAGGAAAGAGCATTTAGTTCACCTTAGGGAGGTTTTCCTCACTCTTAGGTCTACCAAGTTGTATGTTAATCTTAAAAATATTCCTTCCTTCAGGACCAAGTTTTGTTCTTAGGATATGTTGTATCTTCTTAAGGTATCATGCCCGATCCTGAGAAGGTGAAGGCCATTAGAGAGTGGCCTAAACCAACATTCTTTCTGAGGTTCATAGCTTTCATGGTCTAGCCTCTTTTATAGATGCTTTATTAGGGGATTTAGCACTATCATGGCTCCCATTACAAATTGTACGAGAAAAGAGAAGTTTCATTGGCCAGCTACTATCGTAAGAGCTTTTAGCGATATAAAGCTCAAGATGTCTGAGGCACCTGTGTTGATCCATCCTGACTTCTCTAAAGCTTTTAAGATTGCCTGTGACGCATCTAGCATTAGAATTGGGTGGATCCTTAGCCAGGAGGGTCATCCTATAGCCCACTTCAGCAAAAAACTCAATGATGCTAAGCAGAGGTATTCCACATATGAAAAAGAGTTTTATGCTGTTGTTCAGGCTCTCAAATTTTGGCGATACTATCTTCTACCCCAAGTGGTTGTCTTATATTCTGATCATTTGTCTCTTACGTACATCTAGTCCCAGAAGAAACTTAGTACTAGACATCCCAAATGGGTAGAGTTTCTCCAAGACTACACCTTTGTTATCAAACACAAAGCTGATGTTGAGAATAAGACTGCTGATGCACTAAGTAGGATAGTTACTGTCCTCCAGTCCATGAGTGCCGAGGTAGTTGGTTTTGAGTGAATGAAGGATGATTACCCAGATTGTCCAGATTTTTCTCTCATCTTTCAGGAGGTTAGTAAGGGAAACCATCAGGAATGTTGATTTTGTGATCAGAAAATGGTTACCTATTTAGGGGTTATCGCCTATGCATGCCTAGGACATCTCTATGGGATTTTCTCATTTGGGAGCTTCATAGGGGGGCTTAGTTGGGCACTTTGGGCGCAATAAGACCATAGCTTTAGTCGAAGAGAGGTTCTATTGGCCATCCCTTAAAAGGGATATGGCTAGAGTCCTCGCATAATGTTGCACATGCCAATTGGCTAAGGCCCAAAAGCAAAACACCGATTTGTATACCCCTCTTCCTATCCCACACTCCCCGTGGAAAACCTTAGCATGGATTTCATTCTTGGGTTACCTAGGACCACTAGGGGATATGACTCAATTCTAGTTGTTGTTGATAGATTTTTCAAAATGGCACACTTTATTTCTTGCCATAAGACTTCTGACGCCTCTTTTGTTGCTAAAGTATTCTTTAGGGAGGTCATTCGACTTCATGGTTTACCTTCTTCCATAGTGTCTGACCGTGATGTCAAATTTATGACTTATTTCTGGAAGACCCTTTGGACATTATTTAGGACCAATTTAAATTTTACTCATCCTTTCATCCCCAGATAGATGGTCAAACAGAGGTTGTAAATCGTAGCCTTAGTAATCTACTTAGGTGTCTAGTTGGCGATAGATCTGGCTTATGGGATGTCATTGCCTATGGTGGAATTTGCCTATAACAGCTCAATGAATCGGTCTACTGGCAAGAGCCCTTTTGAAATTATTTATGGTCTTAATCCTCATCAACCCATTGATCTTGTCCCCTTACCTATGGATAACTGCATTTTTGAGCCTGCCACCTCTTTTGCTCAACATATTCATTATATTCATGCTAATATTCGGCAAAAGATTGCCATGAACACTGAAAATATAAACTTGCTGCTGATGCTCACCGTAGGAATGTAGAGTTTAATAAGGGTGACTATGTGATAACTCGTATTCATCCTGAATGTTATCCCAAACATTCGTTCAAGAAATTGTCTGCTCGAGCTACTAGTCCCTTTCGCATCCTTTATAAACTTGGACCTAATGCTTATTATTTAGAGTTACCTCATGATTTGAAGTTTAATCCAATTTTCAATATTGTGGATTTGTTCCTTATCGGGGCACATTTGAACCTCCTACTGTATCTGCAAGTGTTCCTACTGATTGCACTAGTTTATCTTTAATGTCAATCCCAGTTCTCCCTCCACTTTCATCATTGTCATCGGACCGCATTAAGTGCATTATCACTAACGAGGTCGTTTCTTCTACTCATGGTGGATTTCAAAGGTTTTTGGTTAAGTGGCAAGGTCGACTAAATTCAAATGCTACTTGGATTCATGAGGATGAGTTACACCACATTGATCCAGATCTACTAAAGGCCTATCACAATTCCTCGTCAGAGGCGAGTTCTTTTCAGCCAGGAGAAAATGATGAGAATCAAAAATTCTGCACTTATTTTAGACAGAGACTTCGTAATTTAGAAATTATGGGATTTTGAATAATTAAGATATTTTTGAGAGATTTTACCATGTTTTCATCTTAGAGAGATTTTATCTTGTTCCATCTTAAAAAGATTTTTTTGTTCCATCTTATTTGAAAGATTTTATCTCATTTCCACATTGAGAGAAAATCTTGTTTCCATCTTAGAGAGATTTTTTGTTCCATATTGAGGGATATGATTTTCACTTTTATTAGGATGTGATTTTATTTCTACCTTATTTGAGAGTCTATTTAAAGACTGCTATTGTATTGAAGGAGATAGCTTAGAATGACAACTTGAAAATCCTAAAGTGGACTGTTTTGTTTCTCTTAACTTTTTTGTTTTCTTTGGCTATTTTTCTTCCTTTTGATTTCTTTATTTTTCTTTCTATTTTATTTTCCTTTTCTATTTGCTATCTTGAATTTTCTTGGTGCCGCATCATAGAGTTTAACATAAGCGAGAGTTGCTATGATCATATTCTTTCTATAGTGAAGAATATGTTGCTAGAAAAGAAATTGGCAAGCAATTTTTATAGGACAAAGAAGATGGCGAAGCTTGGGCTTGGTTATGAAAAGATAGATGTTTGTGTTAATAATTGTAATGTTGTACTATCAAAAAATATGAAGATGTATTTTATGTGTGGTCACCCTCGGTATAAATCAAGAACATCAAGTTCTCGTAGGCAGAAAGATATACCTTATAAGGTATTGTGTTATTTACCAATGATGCTGAGACTCCAGTAGCTTTATATATTATATAAAACTTCTAACCACATAACATGGCATGCTTCTAATCATTGTAGAAATGGATATATGGCGCATCCTGCTGATGATGAGGCATGGAAGTACTTCAGTCACACTCACCCATCATTTGCATAAGATCCGCAAAACATGCAAATTGGGTTATACACGGATGGATTCAATCCTTTTGGGCAATTTGGTACTCCTTACTCATATTGGCCGATAATTGTTACAGTATATAATTTGCCTCCTATGATGTGCATGAAGAATCTATACATGTTCTTGACTATGGTCATTCCAGGCCCAAAGAACCCAAGCAAGCACCTAGATATGTTCTTAAGGACCTCAATAGATGAGTTAAAAATGTTATGGAGCATTGGGTTAACACTTATGATGCATCTAGAAATAAAACTTCCCGATGAGACTTTTGTGGACAATCAATGACTTTCCAACTTATGCTATGTTGTCTAGGTGGAGTACTCATTGGAGGTTGGCGTGTCCTTATTGTATAAAGCATACTAAGTCTTGTATTTGAGAGTGGAAAAAATATCATATTTTGATTGTCACCATCAGTTCTTGTCTAAAAACCATCCCTATAGAAATAAAGGATAAATTCCAAAAAGGAGTCATTGTGAAGGACTTGCCACCTCCTCAATTGTTCGGTGATGAAATGTTGACTTGAGTTTTGCCCTCCCTAATATCACATTTGAAACAAAATGTGATAATCAAAAGAAAGATAGATTTGATAAGAACATAACTGGATGAAGAAGAATATCTTTTGGAAGCTGCCCTATTGGGACACTAACCTAATTCATCATAATCTTGATGTAATGCACGTCGAGAAGAATGTGTTTGAAACATCTTCTACATGGTGATGGATGTTAAGGGCAAAATTAAAAACAACCTAAAAGCTAGAGATGACTTGAAGAAATATTGCAAGCATCCTAAGTTGGAATTGGTGCATTCAAATGGGAGGGTTATAAAAACCAAGGCTTCTTACACACTAAGCAAGGAACAACAAAAAGATGTATATCTCTGGCTTAAAGAGTTGAAACTTCTAGATGGCTATACTTCAAACATATCTCGATGTGTGAATATGGAAGATCTTTGATATTATAGATTTAAGAGTCACGACTCTCACGTGTTTATGAAGAGGTTACTCCCAGTTGCATTTCGCAATATGTTGCCCCAACCCAGTGTGGCATGCATTAACCGAGATTAGCAATTTCTTCAGGGATATATGCTCTACAGTTCTGCGAGTAAATCATATGGAGACACTTGAGAAGAGAATTATGGAAACTCTATATAAACTTGAGAAGATATTCCCTCTAGAATTTTTTGATTCCATGGAGCACTTATTGATTCACCTAGCCTAAGGCAAAAGTTGGTGAGCTCGTGCAATACCGTTGGATATATCCTTTTGAGACGTAAGCCTTCTAAAAGTTGGTGGGCCCATGTAATATTGTTGGATGTATCCCGTGCTAAGTTGTTATATGTTAATTTTTTAATGATGTTTATATAAATTAGGTATATGCATGATTTGAAGGTGTGGAATAAGACCCATGTGGAGGATCCAATTTGTGAGGCATACATCATATGGAAAATTTCTACATTCTGCTCATTTTATTTTAAACCCAGCATCCAAACAAAGTTAACTCAAGTCCCATGCAATGATGATGAGGGAGATGTAGAACCCAGGGGACGTCTTTCCATTTTTTATCATCCTGATCGACCATTTGATACTGATAACTTCCAAATGATGATGTCCAATGACGAGTACAAGACTGCACATATTTATATTTTGTTAAATACCTAAGAATTTGTGCCATTTATCCAATAAGTGTTAGAGATTTATATTATGAGTAAGTGATTATGTATTTGTCCTAATAAGCTAACTATAATTAAATTACAAGAAATATGATGAATATCTAACACAATTGGACCCAAGTATAGGTGAGGAGGAGATAAAGAGATTACGTGGCATGAATTTGCAGATTGGTTGAGGTGGTTTGTAAGTTTAAAATGCATTAAAATTTCTTTTCTTCTCGTATAGTGATAATGTATGTGCTGATCATTGTTTCCATTAATATATGATAGAACAAGTGAACCAAGTAAATAGCCACATCATCCAAATAGCGCAAGGCCCTTCACGTATGGTCAAATGCTACAAAAGGTATTTCACAAATCGCTTCAACTTTCAAATACAACTACAACAAAGGAAAGATACAATGAACAATGGTGTTTGTGTAAAAGGATAAAGTTGGAGTATTTGGTATTGGAAACAAGGTTGTCTTATTCAAATATGATTGGAACGATACAGAAAAGGGATTAAGAGAACATCCTCATCATGGTTTAGTCGAAATTAAACACCAAACTAGACTATCCACAAATGAGCCATTTGTATTGGCCCAACAGGCTCAATAAGTGTACTACATGAGTTATCTATCAAAAATTAGAAAGAGGAGAGACCGGTGGGCAATGTGCAAAACTAAAGCTAGGAGCAGAGTTGATCTTCCTTTAAGTGAAATACAAGAACAAATATGATTCCATGATTGAAGTAGTTTACCAAAAAATGAGATGTCTAGTCCAAAGTCAGTTGTACCAACAATTGACCTTGATGATCCAAATGTTCTCATTGATAGAGATCATGTAGACATTATAGATAAAGAGGAAGAGCATAATTTGGCACAACTTGCGGAGAAAGAGGAAGAAGAAGAAAAAAGAAGTTAACGAGTTTGAAGATGAGCTTGAAGAAGAAGATGACGAGGCTCAATTTTCTACCACTGATGATGACATGCATGATTGACTTTCTATGCTTTTCTTATAATTTTTTTCATAGAATGGATTTGGATTATGATTGTATTGTATATCTATCACATTGCCCGTATGTGACTTTTATTTAGAATATGTTTGTTTATTTGCTCATTTGGCTACTATATATTGTAATTGGTGCCTTGCCTTTATCAGTCATATTATTTCATTATGAAGTTTACTGTGTTTTTATGAATATTATCTCTTCATGCATATCACTAAGTATTTTGGACTTTAAGACAAAATGAAAAGCCACTAACATATTATACAAATTTTATTTTGGATTATAAGTGCAATGGTTAGAGGTGGTGCTAGTAGACAAAACTCAGCAAGAGGTAAAATGACAGATTCAGAATCATGAGGGGGATATGAAAAAAAATCCTCAAACTCATCACCGATATTATCTCTACAGAGAGCCATTTCTCCAGATCAACATGAGAAACATATTGATGGTGACAATGTTCCATCGATCTTGTCTAGAATGAGAGGTATGAATCGAGAGACCCAAGTACCTGTCGATCCTGCAGATCAACAACCATTAGAAATGATGAATGGAAGGTATTTTGAAATTTGGTTATACATATATGTGTATATATATTATTTAATATAGATTTATATACCTTAAACTATATTTCATAATTTATTCGATTTCTCATAGCTTTGTTGATCCTTCGATGACTCGTGCCATTGTTATAACGATGAAACAGTACTTCTCACAACCTTGGAAGAAATGGACAATGGTGCCAATAAAGATTCATGACCTTTTATGGAACAAATTTCAAATAATCTTTTATAGTTCAAGAGCAAAAGAAGAAGAAAAAGAAATAAAAAATATTGATGGAATTTGGCAACATCTCCAAATAATTATGTGTAATTAGGAGAAGTCTTTCATTTTAATTTGAAAGATGACCTATGTGATGTGAATGTATAAT
>KE505697.1:49147-62651 GCA_000441515.1 Elaeis oleifera
TCTTTTCTTTCTATCTTCTTTTCTTCTTTTCTTTATCTTCCTTTCTTTTCTTTCTTTTGTTTATTTTCTTATCCCTTCCTTTCTTTTTTCCTTTTCTTATTCTTTCTTTTTCCTTTCTTCCTTCTTTTCTTTCTTTTCTTCTTTATTTTTCTTCTTCTTCTTTCCTTTCACTTTTTCCTTTCTTCATCTTCCTTTCTTTCTTTCCTCTTTCTTCTTCTCTCCCTACATGGATGGGTTTCAGAGTCCCAACCCTATCACGGTCCCATTTTCCACAAAAACGGGACAAGATGGCTGGGACGGGAGACATGAAACCTTGCTTTAACCTACATGTGAGCAAAGAGTCTTGCTTCTTGTCAAATTAAAGCTGCATACATACATACATACATATATATAAGGTTTAAGGCAAGCAAAAACTGGATGAAAATAGTTCAAACAATGAACACAAATGCCTACTTTGCATCACCAACATAATATGATAATGATCTTAAAGACAGCTTCCAAATTGATATAGAAAGGGTAGAGCAACTAGATTGATAAAGCCCAACTAGAATAACATAAGTGATCAAATGATACGTAAATTGCAAGAGGAAAATGATAAAGGAAAGATTGCAAGAGGAAAGGCTCAAATGATACGTGATCAAAAGAGTAGCAGTTTATGTTGTTTTAGCAATTGCAGTTCACCATCTGATTTTGACCGGATATGGATTGAAAATGCAGATGAAACAAAATAGCTTGATTAACATTAATTACTACACATCTAGTGGAATCCAGCCACTTGAACGCCTCAAATTCTCTTTCTTATTTCTCATTTAATGTTGATAAAAAAGGGCTCCTTTCAGTTCAAAGCATAACTATCAGCCACAGAGCTAGGGGATTGCATGCCATTGTAACTTCTCTTTTCCTTTCCTTCCATATAATAGAGAACTCTTTTAGAATAAAATCTCATTCCCAGGATAAACACTGATATAACTTTCCTATTGTAAATAACCTCTCCAGATTGTGAAAACTCATTATGATCTCAAGTCTACTTTCAGCTAAATGTTTCTTTCCAAGAGTCGATCCAAATCCTGTCCCCTTCTGGCAATCGACAAACCATACATATCAACAACCAATACTGCTATTACTGTTATAAGCCACCTCGAGATCATAATTCCCACCTTATGATATAATGCCAACTGAAGACCAACTTCTAGAAACTAGAATGCATGCATGTAACACATACAAATAGCATTGGACATATATTAATTAATGTACATGCTCACAATGGACAGTGCATGACTGGACATATATTTAGCATTTTTTCGATCACTTTGAATGTATAGATGCTCAGACCGAACAAACAGATTAATCTCGGTTCCAATGCACGTTAAGTCTTCTATATAACTTTTCAAAAAGCAGCATATCTCCCTGTATAACATTCCAAACTTTTATTTGATGGATCAAATCATACCTATGAAAAAAAAATCAATTTCCAATTGAAGAGACAGATTAATTTTGATTGAAATGCAATTTCTTCCACAAAGCTTTTTACTAAGCACTATCTATCTCTGCATGAAAATGAAATCTTTCATTTAATGGATCAAATGTAGGCTCGTTGGTATCAATGAAAGCAGCATTTTCCAAGAAGCACTGAAGGTAAAAGGTAAAATAAATAGTGGAATTTATTTTAAAAAATGAAAATTTATTTCTATTTGTAAAATTTAAAAGATATTTTATTATAAAGGTATTTTGTTGTAAAAGGTAAAACAGATAGTAATTTATGTTTTTCTACAGTTTAGCTATTTTTATTGTAAGAATAAAAATATTAAATTTTAATGACAGCATGTACAAAGATTTTCGGGCATAAATTTTTTTTTTTTTTGATATTCGGGCATAAATGAAGAATGCATTTCCACAATTTCAATCATTTTCCATTTTTTGGTACAGAAAGACATAAAGAATTGAAACTCTATAGTTTTCACAAGACAAATGACTGTTCACAATCCAACTTCCATATGATGTTTTTGAAAAAAAAATACACTTTTGCTTTTACCTATATGTTCTTGCATGCTTAATCAGATTAAAGAGTTCTGACGTTCCTTAAATATATAAGAAGAATCCAGACTTCTTAGTCGATAAAAGAGTACAACTATCAATCAACCCTCAATTCACCACTTGGAGTTCACAGGTCTGATGTGGCAGTGGGGATTGGTGTTGTCCACTAGGAATAGATGGTGTCAGCCCGACTTTAACATAGGACCAGTGAACTACTGAGCTGTAATATAGCAGGTGATCTCAAGCATTTTCTCTAAATAAAAATCAAATAACAAAACAAACAATGCTTAAAGGTTAATTTATCTTGTAAGTAAAACAGAAGAACTAGTTAATAAACACTACAGACATATTTAAAAAAGAAAAGAAAGAAAGAAAGATGGGATGGGACATGGAATCATCGACTCTGCTTATAAGAATTGTGTCCTTCTATTGTATAAACACAAAGAAATGTTCAAGCTGATTAAGACTCCCATCCACAACCATAAAACAATTAATCGACTACTAAACTGTGAGGACCTGCGTGGGCGTGTATATAGTCTCATATCAATTATTCGCTGGAAAGATCTTGGATCCTTATACAGGACCAAGAAATCCAAATAATATCTTCCAACTAGTCTTTTAGGACGTAGTCCTGTGTTATTACAAATGGTATCAAAGCTGACCCAGTCCATAGTTTATGTGGATTTAAGAATACTGTTGCACAGGTTCATTGGGACTAACCATGGGCCAATGGAGCATGTATTTAATCCTTCATCAGTTATTCGCTGGGAATCTTAGATAATTATATAGGATCAAGAAATTCAAATAATGCCTTCTGGCCAGCCTTTTTTTTTTGGATGAAGTCCTAAGTTGTTACATAAATAAATATTCTCCAAGAAAATAGATTACCTTAGGCTTGCTACCAAGCCGATACCAAAATTTAGCCTTTTTGGATGAAGTCCTAAGTTGTTACATAAATAATATTCTCCAAGAAAACAGATTACCTCAGGCTCACTACCATCCAATACCAAATTTCAATCGCAGAACTTCACGGCCTCCTCGGGTGTAACCCTACCTACATTAATAAGATAAACACCACAAGAACCGGACCAAGAAGAAGTCCATGCCTGATATGAATTCAGTCGAAGAAGAGAGGAACGGCTTCTTAACTAACTCCAGAATAGTTATAACAGCTTAACTGCTGCTGAAAATTGATTGGCTGACGAGCTAGCTGAGCTGGAGCTGTAGTTAGTTAGCTATTCTTCTGTTATAGGAGTATAAATAATCTGTAATTGGAAGATTTATTGAGGAATAATACTGAAACTTCTGAGTTGATTCTCTGTAATTCTTTGATTTTCTGAATTGCTTGTATCATTGGTATCAGAGCTTCGATCTTGGCAACCATGGCGGAAGAACAAGGGGCCAAGAGTGGAGAAGGGGGATGATGTCCATGATGAAGGATTTTGAAGATCGATGGGAGCAGAGGCAAGCTGAATTAAGGAAGGAGACGAAATTGAGCACCAGTCAGGCAATCCAAGAACTCAAGAGTTTGCTGACAGGTATCAGTCTTCAACACAATGAAATTGCATCTAGTAGGAATCAAGTAGGGACCTCACAGGTGAGGGATCGATGGGGAAAAGATTCTGGCCAATCTTGGATGCAATATCCAAAGTTGGATTTCCTAATTTTCAATGGGGAAGAATTGGAAGCTTGGGTAGTTAAAGTGGATTATTACTTTGAAGTCACTTGTACACCTGTTGCAAATAGAGTAAAATTAGCAGCAATGCATTTGGAAGGAAAGCCCTTTAGTGGCATCAAGGTTACATTAGAATCAAAGGGGAATAAGCTTATAATAGTTGGGAGGTTTATGTACAGGCTTTGAGATCCAGATTTGGGATTTAAGCTTTTGATGATCCTTTAGCAGATCTAAAGAACCTGAAACAGGTAGGTTCTCTGCAAGAATACTTAGACACCTTTGATCTATTGTATCCCAAGGCTGAAATAAGAGAAGATCAGGCCCTAAGTTCTTCTTGACAGGTTTAGTGGATGAATTACAAATGCCTGTCCGGATGTTCAAACCCTAAACCCTATGATACTGGTTTGGCTAGGCTTCAGAAAATCACAGTAGCAGTCCTGCAAAATAAACCTAAACCCTTAGCCAAACCAGTATCATATTCTACCTTTACTTCCCCTTACAAATCTACATCTACAACTACTAATTCTCAGTCTCAACCCTCTACTTCGCTCAAACCAAACAACCAAACTACTAGCCTTGCATTTGTATCCAACACTTCCAAACAAACAACCACTAACACTACCAAACCACCCAAATTAACCAGCAAAGAACTTAATGAAAAAAGAGAAAAGGGCCTTTGTTTCTGGTGTGATGAAAAATTCGTACCAGGGCACAAATGCAAGAAAAGACAAGTACTCATGATGCAGTTACAAATTGATGAAGGGGAGGATGATCGTGATGGTGCTATAGAAGAGATGCCTGTACAGGAGCTGCAGTTGTCTTTTAATGCTTTAAGAGGGACTCAAGGGGTTCAAACCATGTATATTAAAGGTATTTATGGGAAGTTGCAGATCCATGTTCTTGTTGATACTGGCAGTACTCATAATTTTTTGAGTCTGCAGGTTGCAAAAAAGCTTAATTGTGAATTGGAGGAAGTTAAAGGAGTCTTAGTGGAAGTGGCTAATGGTGAGAATTTGCAATGTCACTCTAGATGCAAAAATTTCTCTTGGCAAATGCAAATAACACTTTTATGGCTGAGGTCTATGTCTTGCACTTGGACAATTATGATCTTATCCTGGGAACTCAATAGCTAGCAACATTGGGTGAAATCTTGTGGAATTTCCAAACTTTGCAGATGAGGTTTAAATGGAATTTCAAGGAATGTGTATTACAGGGTCTACACTCTAATATAGTAGAGATGGTGAATGGCAAACAATTAAATAAGATGTTTCAGAAATTCCATCAGTCGGCAGCTATGCAGTTGTTGCTGCAAGAAGGAGGTTCCCAGACACTTTTTCTTTGTTCTGTCAATATGACTCCTACTAAAGGATGGCCAGAACTTCAGGACCTTCTGCAACAGTATGGAGATATTTTTCAGAACCAAAGGCCTACCGCCTAAAGGATCTATGATCATAAGATTCTTTTGCAAGAGGGAGCTCAACCTGTGAATGCAAGGCCATATAAATATGCTGCTCCTCAAAAAGATGCCATTGAGAAGATGGTTCAGGAGATGTTGGAAGCAGGAGTAATTCAGCACAGTACTAGTCCATATTCAAGTCCTGTGGTTCTAGTCAAAAAGAAGATGGGACTTGGTGTATGTGTATAGACTATAGGTTTCTTAATGCATTGACTGTGAAGGACAAATTCCCTATTCCTGTTATTGAGGAACTTCTGGATGAATTGGAAAATGCAGTGATGTTTTTAAGATAGATTTGAGAAGTGGTTATTGGCAGATAAGAATGGATGATGAAGATGTCCATAAGACTGCTTTCAAGACCCATGAGGGCCACTATGAGTTTTTGGTTATGCCATTTGGCTTAACCAATGCTCCATCAACATTTCAAGCCTTGATGAATGCTGTTTTTAGGCCATTTCTAAGGAATTTGTCTTAGTTTTTTTTGATGACATATTGATATACAGCAGAAGTCCTAGTGAGCACATTTAGCATTTACAGTTGGTTTTGGAAGAGATGAGGAAGCACCAACTTCTGGCTAAGCAAAGTAAGTGTTCCTTTGGATGCTCTAAAATTGAGTATTTAGGATACTTAATTTCTTCAGAAGGTGTGCAAACTGATCCTACAAAGATTGAAGCCGTTAAACAGTGGGCTATTCCAAAGAGTGTTAAACAGTTGAGGGGATTTCTTGGGCTTACAAGTTATTATAAGAGGTTTGTTAGGAATTATGGTCAAATTGCTAGACCTCTAACTGACCTCTTGAAAAAGGAGTCCTTTGTTTGGTCTGAGAAGGCTCAATTGGCTTTTGATGCATTGAAAGAGGCTATGACTTCAGCATCTGTACTCTCTCTACCTGATTACAGTAAGCAATTTGTCATTGAGACTGATGCATCTGATGGTGGAATTGGAGCAGTCTTAATTCAGAAAGGGCATCCTTTGGCGTTTATTAGCAAAGCTCTTTCCCTCAAGCATCAGCACATGTCAGTCTATGATAGGAAAATGTTGGCCATCTTATTTGCAATTAAGAAGTGGGAATGTTATTTATTACCCAAGAAGTTTATTATCAAAACTAACCATCAACCCTTAAGTATTTGGTAGAGCTGAGATTAACCACACCAATACAGCAGATTTGGTTAGCCAAATTGCTACAATTTGATTTTGAGATCAAGTATAAGAAGGGCAAAAAAAATGTGGTTGCCGATGCATTGTCCAGGTGTGCCTCTAGTTCAGTTTATGCATTCAGTACCTTCTTTTTGTCTTCAGATTTACTAAGTGAAATTCAGCAGAGTTGGAATGATGACCCTAGCTTACAGCAGTTGATTGTTCAGCTTCAGAATACTCCCTCTTCTCACAAATATTATACCTATCATTCCAATCAGCTTAGAAGGAAGGAAATACTGGTGATAGGCAATACTGGTTCCTTGAGGCAGAAATTGTTGCACCTCTTTCATAATTCACCACTTGGAGGACATTCTAGTGTTCATGCAACAGTCAAAAGATTGAAGGCACCAGTCTACTGGTCTGAAATTTGGAAAGCAGTATGAAACTATGTTAGGGATTGTGATGTGTGCCAAAAATATAAGTATGAAACTATTGCCTCACCCGGTTTACTTCAGCCTTTGCCAGTTCCTCAAGGGTTATTCACAGACTTGACAATGGATTTCATAGATGGAATGCCTAAGTCCCATAAAAAGTCTGTTATTTTGTGGTGGTTGATAGATTGACAAAGTATGCTCATTTCTTTGCATTATCCCATCCCTATACAGCTCATATAGTGGCTCAAACATTTATGCAAGGGGTATATAAATTGCATGGTATGCCTCATACAATTAATTCTGATAGAGATTCTGTGTTTCTAAGTGCCTTTTGGAAGGAGTTGTTTGCTATGCAAGCTGTAGGACTGCAGTATTCTACTGCATACCATCCACAGACAGATGGCCAATCAGAAGTGGTTAACAGGTGTTTGGAGACATATCTCAGGTGTGCTATTGGTGATTCTTCCCATGCTTGGACTGAATGACTCCCCTCAGCAGAGTATTGGTATAACACCAATTATCATGCTGCAATTCAAATTACTCCATTTCAGGCTCTATATGGTGTTCCACCCCTCTTCATATTCCTTATTTTCCTGGAGATTCCAGTGTTGCAGCAGTTGACATTCAGCTTAGAGACCGTGAGGAATCAATTAAGTTGCTTAAGCATCATTTGCAGAGGGCTGGAAATCGAATGAAACAACATGCGGATAAGCATAAGACTGATAGGGAATTTGCCATTGGAGATTTGGTTTATATTAAATTGCAGCCATATGTCCAAAAATCAATGCACAGAGGGTCACCAAAGTTTCAAGCTCGCTATTTTGGGCCATTTCCTGTGATTGATCGAATTGGGAAAGTAGCATATAAATTGCAATTGCCCTCTACAGCACTTATTCATAATGTTTTTCATGTTTCTCAGCTTAAGCCTGCTTCTGCTAAAGTGGCTGCTTCTGCTACTTTGCCACCTATATCCTCCTACTCTAATGCTTATCCTCAAGCAATTCTTGATAGAAGAATGGTCAAACGTGGTAATGCTGCAGCTACTGAGGTGTTGGTCCATTGGAAAATTCATCTCCATCAGATTGCACATGGGAATATGCTGATGAGTTAAAGCTGAGGTTTCCATCTTTTCCTTGGATCTTTTCCTTGGGGACAAGGAATTTATGGGGGGAAGGTATTGATATGAATTCAGTCGAAGAAGAGAGGAACGGCTTCTTAACTAACTCCAGAACAGTTATAACAGCTTAACTGCTGCTGAAGATTGATTGGCTGACGAGCTAGCTGAACTGGAGCTGTAGTTAGTTAGCTATTCTTCTGTTATAGGAGTATAAATAATCTGTAATTGGAAGATTCATTGAGGAATAATACTGAAACTTCTGAGTTGATTCTCTGTAATTCTTTGATTTTCTGAATTGCTTGTATCAATGCCCAAGAAATCAAGAACCAGAGGGAGAGAAAGGAGAACGTATCACGAACCGTGATGAAATCTTTGCCGTGGCCCTGGTACTTGACGAAATGGAGTAGGCCAGACTCCTTCCGATCCAATAGCAAGGCATCGGGGACTTCTTGGGGGCTTCGACGCTCATGGAAGCCGCCGGCGATCTAGAGCTAGGGGTTTGGAGAACGAGGACGGGTTTGTCGGATGGAATCGATGGCGGGAGGCGGAGTGGAGAGATCGAGACGAGAGAGCGAAGAGAGGAGTGCAAGAAAGCGAGGGAGATAGAGGAGGCGGCCATGGTCTTCGGCCTCCGAGCCGTCTTCCTCACATACAGGGGGCAGGAGGCACTCGTCTCTTCCCAACGAATGGCGCGGAAGGCTTTTGCCTGACGCTGCCGCAGGAGGTATTTGAACTAATTCGGCACGTGCAAACCTGACTTTTGGTGGCGTTATGGGATGCTGGGGACTTTCAAGACAAGAAAAAAAAACTACTTGATGGCGGTAGTATGTGTCCGGAGATTTGTTATTTAATCTTAAAAGTCTCCAATACTGGATTTTGGTGGCTATAATTAAGAAGGCTACTGCTGTACTGCAAAGATAGGTTAGAACATACAATGAAAAATACAGAAAACATGGTACAAACGACCCATGCTGCTAGCATTGTTCAAACTTTCTTCATTTCAAATTTCCTTTAGAAGAGAAACTGAATTCGACGTTGATTTGTGTCCATCAAAATGAGTAAAAAACTATCATTGCCGACCCTGGTCTCCATCTTGCGTCGGAGAGATGTTTCCAAGGAGCGCACTTCCAACCGCTTCCGAGTTTTCTTTCCTTTTCTTTTGGCCGCCTTACAGGGTCAACAGAGCAAACACAGAACGAAGCATACATATTATTAGTTTGAAAATTAGACTTTCAAACTTATATTTATAGAATCAAAAATCGAATCAAAATAGTTTAAAATTAAATAAATTAAATTAAAATAATTTTGATTCAATTCAGTTCAATAATTTGGTTTTAGACTTCTTTATATTAGACTTTTAGTTTTAATTTAGACTTAATAAATTTTTGAATAGTTTCATTATTTGAGTTGCAGAATTATATTTGGACTTAGTCTAGGTAGACCATGATTTAGAAGAAATGTGATAAGCGAGTCTGATTCAAAATTAGACTAAATAAATTATAAAAATAATCTTTTTTATAAAAAATTATTTTGAGATTTTATCATAGTTCTCGTAAACATGAATATCATCCAAAGAATAATATCAACCTGATTCATCTAAACGAGACTTCAAAGAAATAAAAAAAAAAGAAGCATAAAATCTATACAAATACGTTCTCAGAATATTAACATTTGAAAATGAACTACTTTAAACTTAAAGCAGAAACTTCTTCTCATGGAGCAGATGCACGATAGATGGCATGCAATCGAGAATTGGTCAAATACAAGGGGTAACGTAGCGTATTATCTATCATGGGATTTGGCGCAGTCTAACTAGACCATCTAGTTCAAATAATATTTAATCCAAATATAAATATTAAATCAAAAAAATCAGATAATTTTGATTTTTGATTAACTAAAATTATTAAATTAAATATCAAAGACCAAACTAATTAAAAAATTTAAGTTCGATTTTAAACCAAACCAAAATTTTTAGAAAAAAATCGAACCAAATATCGAAATAATTAATGGTTTGGTTCGGTTTTCGATTAACCGAACCATTTACACACCCCTGGTACCATCTCGGCCACCAACCTTGAGACTTATCCTCCGATCCCCTTCGATGATGGATCCATCACAATAATTTGAGGTGATGATTACATCAGCTCGGGCTATCATCAACCCTGGGCCGACCTCCAATTGGCTCCTGGCCCGAGCCTCACCAAGCCACTGCACGAACTCCCATGACCCAAACTTATATAAGTTCTCACTGGACCCGAACATGTGGACTAGTTTCAATCATCGCCGACCCACACACCAGCTTTTAGCTTGCCAATACCTCCGGCCATGTTGTCAACCAAAGATGAAGTGTCGGGTAACATTTTCCAACCCCTACTAATCGTCATGATTGGGAAAGATTAATAGGAGACCCCCCTATGGTCCCATCAAATAACACAGCCCAATGTCAAATCATGCCACTTCTAAGAATGGCTAGCTGTGCGACGAGAAAGCTCCTGTTAAATCATGCCACTCCTGAGAGTGGCTAAAGCTCCCATTAAATCATGCCACTCATGAAAGCAGCTAGCTGCACACTGGGAAAGCTCCCATCACATCATACCACTCCACAAAGTGGCCAGGTACACACTGGATAAGCTCGGACATCAATGTATAAATGGAAATGATCGAAGGACCCCAAAAAAGAGGAGGTATGAAAACACTCGTATGCGGTCCCTTCCGCCTATTTCAGATTACTGACTTGAGTATCAGAGGGTCTCTGTTGGAGCTAACTCTAGCCCAGGACTTCTTTTGCAGATCCAGTCACCATCTTCCCAACCAGACATCACCACATTCCAGTGACTCCGACCCAAGTCGGCAATTTGCCGTAACAAATTGATGCTAAAAGAAGAGCACCCCAGCAACCCGATTCGAAAGGGAGCATGGTGCGCTACTCTGCTACTTCCCACCAACCATCGACCCGACGAAGTCGAGGCAGAGCCGCTCGACCGTCTACCTCTCACCAGATGGCAGAATCAGAGTAGTAGCCTACGATGGCGAGATCCTAGCAATTTGACAACTTGATCCGCTAGGTCCAGGTGCTAACAAATGCCATCTAGCACCTACAGTAAATTACAGAGCAGTGGCAACTACTTCGATCCACTCCCAAGGTGGCGCCATCTCAGCTTAGTCATCAAGACCAATCTTGGTCATGAAGAATCCACCTTTAGGAATGCATCGATCGACCACCCCGATCGACGATTGTCCTCCCATCAAGGTTTGCCACGACCAACGATGTCTGTGTTCCCTACTCCGTCCGATGGTGACTCGACATCAGGCTATGCTCCCCAGCTAGAGTGATTGCATCAAGATGGAGACCTTGAGCAAAAGATCCTAGAGATCGAGCGATGACTTGCCAAGGTCCAAGTGGGGGCAAAGGGAACAACAAGCCATTGACTTCAGTTCCTGGCTGCCCTTCATCCACTCCATCCTCCAAGAACGATCTCAAGTAGGTTCAGAATGCCAACGGTGAAACTGTATGTGGCTTCACTGATTCCCTAGACCACTTGAAGGGCTACAAGGTCCTCATAATGCTCCAGGATGCTTCAGACGCCCTCCTCTACCTCGTCTTCACCGTAACCCTGAAAAGACGGCATGAGCTTGGTACTCCGGCCTTTAGCCAAGGATCATCTCTACCTTCAAGCAACTTGGGTGGCAGTTTGTCGCTCATTTTGACAACAGTTATGTCCAACCAAAGACTTCAGACAATCTCTCCTTCCTCCACCAAGGGGAGGGAGAATCTTTACGCGACTACACGGTGTTAGATGAGTGCCCTAGAAGTAAGGGTGATAATCGGATCGGGTCGGATCATAAACAGGTCGGGTCATAAATAGATCGGATCAGAAAATCGTCAACCCAAACCCAATCTATTTATTAAATGGGTCAAAAATTCAAATCTGAACCCAACCTATTTATTAAATAGGTAACCCGACCTAACCCATTTAACCTGTTTATTAAATAGGTCAAATTAGGTTAAACAGATTAAATAGGTTAAACGGATTAAATAGGTTAAACGGATTAAACAGGTTAAACGGATTAAACAGTTTAAATGGCCAGAAATAGGTTAAACAGATTTTAAACAGGTTAAACAGATCTTAAATGGGTTAAACAGGTTAAACAGATCAGATTAAATGAGTCAGAAATAGGTTAAACAGGTTAAACAAGTTAAATAGGTTATTTGACTCAATCCGATCTGAATATTAAACGGATTAAATGGGTCAGATATTTAAAATCCAAATCTAACCCAATTATTAAACGGATCAAATGGGTCGATCCGTTTATGATCCAAATTTGTTAGCCTAAACTCGAACCTGTTATGGTAGATCGAACACGGGTTGGGTTGGCGAGTCGGGTCATATTTTGCCAACTCTACTTAAAAGTCAATTGTTGGCTGACATATTTTGTAATTCTAGAGCTTAACTTTATACTTGTAATATTTTTATTATTAATAAAAAATATTTTTATTTCAATCATATTTATGTGTCTATGATTTATTCTAGAAATTAATAAAGATGATTTTGTATATTCTCAAGGTGTTAAGAATTTGAGACATACATTATTAGTGGTTAGTTTCTGAATACTTCTGATCAAAGGATTGTCACGGAGGATAGTGATCAATCCATTTAAGATCGATGCATAGATCACCTTTTTTCTGGACAAATGAGTCACGAGTCTGCCGTATAGGGATACTGGGATGAAAGTACAGATGGTTGTTAGAAAATAACTTGCACTGAGCATGACCAACATGAGAAACTACTTGGATGTCTACTCACTTATCAATAGTTGTTTTGATGCTACAGTGGTATGAGTGATCTTTTGACCTACGATGTTATCAGCTATTCACAACAAGGCTACTGAGTTTGACTGCATATTTTTTTGATCCCTAACCGTTCGGATCCTTACTGTGTATGTTGGCTGTTGGGATGCGTAGGCAATTTCATGCATATATTTCAAAATTTTTTCAAAAAATTACAGTGAAAGACAACTAGATTAATCAAATTAATCTAATATGCATATAATCTAATCATCAAATCAACCTACTCTAGGATCTATGACATGTTATGTTGCATATAAAATCTGAAATAATCTGAAGATAAAATCAGCATGCATGCATATGAGCAGTAAATCACATCTACTTCTAATCTAAGTTCAAAACTCCATACCTGATCATAGGTCGACGATCTCTACTGCTGAGAGACATAGTGGAGAGGATCTTTGCTGGTTGCTCGTAGTCGCACATGCATCTGGTCTCTATGAAAATTTACTTGAAGCTCCGATCTGATCGGTCTTCTCAAGAGTACTAGCTCGCGCGAAGACCTTCTTGGCTGATTTGGATCCTTTCTTCAAATCTTTAGAACCTTTTCAAAGGTTGAAGATGAACTTTTGGAGGAGATAAAGAGGTAAAAAAATAAAGAGAAGAAATAATTTTTTCTATTTTACTCTCTCTTCCCAAACCCTTAAAATAAAAAATCTGAAATTCAAGTTTTTGCGCACATCCCAAGAAAAGGATCCTCCTCCCTATTTTCATGCCATGAACCATGCCCAAACTTTCACCATATGAAGAGCTCTGTTTTGGTATCTTACACACTAAAGAACCCAAAAGCCTCTTTTATAGGTGT